>CAKAOH010006884.1:2875-22554 GCA_916701665.1 Sebastiscus tertius
CACACACACACACACACACACACACACACACACACACACACACACACACACACACACACACACACACACACACACACACACACACAGACACACAGACAGACAGAGACCAGCACCACCTCAGCTATCACACAGATTTCATGGCCAGGTGTCGGTTGCGGTCTAAACAGAGCGAGCTCTATTTTCTGTGCTTTGTCTCGTTTATGCTCGGGGCTCCTTCTCCTTCAAATTCTTTAGCTGCTATTATTCTTTTTATTATTGTTGTATTGTGTCCACACAGCTGCTAACTTCTTTGTGCTTTAAGATCAGCTCAAGTGTGTTGAGCTGCAGTTGGTACTTATAATGAACAGATAGCCAAAAGCATAGCATGTTGACGGCAAGAAACCTGAACCTTTTGGAAGAATTTAATCTTAAACGGAGATATGCAACATTTAATAAAGGAAAATAAAACTGCTGGGGGGGTTTACAAGCTAACAACTACATAAAGAGTCTATCTATTTCCTTTTTTTTTTACATTCATGCCAGAACACTTATATTGATTCCCTTTACACCTTGCATTAAAATGTGTCTCGTATCCAGATTGTATGTAGATATGATATAACCTGATTACATTTACACCTGGTATTAACATGTGTCTCCAGTGTCCATATTGAGTGTGTCCCCCACACACTCGGGACAGCCTTAGCATTACTGTAATGCTCAAGCTGTGTATTCTTTTGTTATTTAATTGTGTTTTAACTTAGCCCTCCTGTTGTCTTCCCGTCGACCATACAACTTTTGTATTCTGGTTTGACTGTTTTTAAAGCATACATTATAAATTATCAACCAATTCTGTGTTACACCTTTTTGGCCAACTTCATTCCAACTCATCACCACAAGTTTTACACTTTTTTGGGAATTCATGGTCAATAAACCTAATTTATATGAAATTATACCTTGTTTTTTTTTTCGGAAAAAATGCAGAAATTATGAATTATTTGGACTATACTCAAAATTGGAGGAATAATGTTGGTGGATTATCATAGACTGGTAATATATCAAAGTTCAGTCAGAATATTACAAATATCATAATGTAAAAAAAAACTGTTTAATGACAAAATTGACCCGGGAACACCACAGGTGCTATAACTTTGGATAAAATACCCATAATGCAACGAAAGTAGTGGTCATTATTTTTTTTTATTTTTTTTGCAAAGACCATATAAGGGAACCATCCATGTCATTTTGGGGCAATTAGGTAAAAGACATCCATATTTATGATATAATGAAGTTTGAAAATGGGTCACATTTGACCGGAAGACAACAGGAGGGTTAATCTTCCATTATTGGAAAGCATACATTCTTTATGTCATAATCTCTACATGATAAATGCTCACACTCAGTGAACGTCCTGTATAAGAAAGTCACAAAGCAGGAGGAAAACTGAATTGTAAATGTGAGGATTCAACAAATTGAAGCTTTTTTGATAGATTTCAATGCTTCAAAACTGATGATACATTAAACAGACAGATATTGTCTTCTGCTTCAGAGCTTTGGCCTCAAATGAATCTAAACTTAAATCCAAATATTACTCTTCATGCTTCTATGTTTCTGTTTGTATGCGGTACCTGTTGGCGAGGGTATCGATGCGCTCCTTGATGCGGTCCGAGTAGATGTTGCTCTGGCTGATCAGACTCTCTCCGGCCTCGATCACAGCTTTGATCCTGTGCAGGTTCAGCTCCATGGTGGTGGTGAAGTCCTTGTGTTTCTTTATGGCGGCTTCCACGGTTTCCACCGTGGTGGGCAGCTCCACGTGCGCGAGGGCCGACTCCTGGAAGATGAAGATGGGGACAGTGAGGCGGATTCGTGGGTCAACAACCGATTAAAGTGAAGATTAAAAAAAAGAAAAGTAAAGAGCTGAACGATATCAGAAGAGCGCAGAATAGATAACAGTGATTCTTGAAATGTAGACCCGACGTTGACTTATTTATACAAAAATACAACTAAACTATAGAACAAAAGTCAACCAATCTTACACGGCGTATGATGATCAACATATTCCTGATTGCAAAAATAAGAAAATAAATAAATGAAATTCACAATTTTAAAAAATGACAAAAAGACAATAATAACCATGAGATGATAAGATAAACAACAATAACAAAAGTCGCCGTTACAAAGTCACATCTTGACTGATTTAGACAGAAGATAAACTCACAACTGCTAAACCAAGTCTGTATTTTCAAGCCAAACGCTCCTTAGTTTCAGTCTCTCTGTCCTGTTCTGGCACAGCCAGAGCATTGAACTTTTTTCCCTTTTGATATAGTTAAGAATGTCTCTTGTTATTATTTACTTTTATGTGATTTTGGATTTGGTTTCTTTTATATTATTCCGGTGTTTCCTGTTTTATTTTGTAATTCTCTCCTCCTGTGTGTTGTCTGGTTTTACTTCCCACCTTTGTTTGTTTAATTGTCTGCCCCGCCCTGATTTGTTTCACCTGTGTTTAATCATGTCTTGTATTTAAGCCTGCGTGTTCCCCTCTGTCTTTATCGGTTCGTTTGTCTCTCCAGCCCCGTCTACCTTGTCCTTCGGTTTGCCTGCTACCTCCTGTCCTGATCCTGGTGTTCCTCGTGTTTCCCTGGTTGGTGATTTTTGGTTTTGTCCTCTGTTTGGTTTTTGTTGTTTGTTTCTATTTGTTCTTTTGTACTTTGTTCCCCTCCCTGTATTTTGGTTGTTTTGGATTATTCAGTTTAAGATTATTAAAACTCACTTTTATTTTAAACTACTTTTCTGCCTGTAACTCTGCGATTGGGTTCCCCAGTAAATTCACACCCCACACATGACACTCTCAAATATGAGGATTTGCTGCCTTTCTTTGTCTTATATGATAGTAAACTGAATACCTTTTTATTTTTCGAAATGTTAGTCGAACAAAACTAATAATTTGAAGACATCACTTTAGGAAATTGTGTCATCTGTCATTTAATAGACTGAATGATGAATCAGTTAGTCTTTTAAATAACTGTTTTGCATTTTCCCTTTTATGAGACGGTAGCAGCACTATTCCTAAAACCTAATATTGTTTAATTTTGTTCTATTAATCACTGAAGATCAGAAAATGTTTGGAACAAAACCACTCAAACAAACCATATTACCAGATTATAAATGTACTATATGGCCTCTGGACACAGAGAAAATAAATGAGGCAGAAACAACAGGGAGAGGCAGACGGAGATCTGCAGCCTGGAACCTCTTTGATACTTATTGAAGAAGAAATGCTGCTCTCTCTAAATCAACCCCCGGGCTAATAAGAAGAGCTGGTCCCTGGTAAAGATCTTTTATCAAACCAAAAGGGACGTTAAGGCCAGCACACAGGCTTACACATACAGACGCACACACAATCACACACACACATGTGACATTTCAGATTAGAAAAAACTAGAGATGTCCGATACCAGTTTTTCCTTCCCGAAAAAGATAAAAATATATATCATTATTACTTTTTAGCGGCTGTATTATACCAAGCCTACAGTATATGGATGTGATATGATTGCTATCATTGTTATATGGCCTGGCTCAGGTTAAAACCCCTTTGTAAAACATGAACAAATACAGAGAATGAATGCAGTAGAACTTTCTTTTATTATCTAGTTTGACAGATTTTCCAGTGTAAAATATGCCAGCTCTTGCTAATGCTACACTCTAGCACCGGCCCGATCGGTACTGTGCATGTGCAAATATCAACAGAGATAAGAGAGACGTGAAAGGCTCACTAGTTAGTTACTTCCATCTGCAATTTCGGACGCACGGATCAATTTTTCCGGAGCTGATGATGGAAGTAAATTTTTCCTGTGCTTTTTATGTACCTTTTTATGATTTTATGATATGTTATGTTTTTATTCCTGTTATTTCCTTTTGGTTATTGTAAAGGGCTATACAAATACATTTTGATTGATTGAAGTAGCTAACGAGTGACGGTACGTGTCCACAGGCTCCGTGCTTTCCACGCTCTCCATTCGTTGTCTATGCAAGCAGCCACGCAATGCATTCTGGTAGCATGGCGTCGCGATTGGAGAGACTAGGCGTCAAGACGCCCGCTCCTTATTTGCATAAAGTTGAGGTCCTGGCTACTTCATGCAAATCAGAGGCGTCCGACGCAACTCGCCGCCTCTCCAAACTCCCGATAATCTTTAAAACTAAACGTTGTCGATCCAAATTAAAGACAGATTCATCAGCTGCATGGGTTATTTCTTGCCTCAAATGTTTTCAGAAACACATCTCAGTGAACTATTTCCGTGAAATAAGAGAAGAAAGTTTCCAAACGAGCCTCCATACTGGTTCCAGTTTGAAAGCTGGGAGCAGCAGCCAACGGCGGGAAAGCGTTCGTCCAATCGGGAGCTGAGTGCCTTGTTTCTAGGGACAGCACACCAAGCGTCCAATGTTGGGAAGCGTCGCGTCCCCTCGCGATAAAAAACGCCCCTGTGGACACGTACCATGAGCCACGTCGCTTCTTTCTCATTTCTGTTGAGAGCTGCACATCCGCAGTACCGACATCCAGAGACCATGAATGTCTGCACCATATTTCAGGGCAATCCATCCAAAAGTGAAATGATATATTACAT
Organism: Sebastiscus tertius; assembly: GCA_916701665.1. Lineage (NCBI taxonomy): Eukaryota > Metazoa > Chordata > Actinopteri > Perciformes > Sebastidae > Sebastiscus > Sebastiscus tertius. Next base: position 7,474 of record CAKAOH010006884.1, read on the forward strand.
TTTGAACCATCCTAAAGCCTCCGAGATAGCGTAAAGAGCTAAAAACAGCTGTCTTGAGACGCTCCTCTTTAACTCCGACCACCTGCTCAGTCTTTGTTTGTCTCACCTGGTTGTTGAGGAAGGACTCGGCCTGTTTGACATCTCGCAGGAACAGATGGAAGATGTGAGCCTGGACCAGAACTTCTCTCCTGCTCTCCCACATCTCCAGCAGTTTGTTCCAGCCGACATCGAGTTTCTGGAGCCACTGCTGCAGGGCGGCCTGAGGGAGGGGAGCCTCCTCGGACTCCAGCAGCTCGTTCATGGCCTGCAGGCGCTCGTAGTCTTCTTCATACCTGCACGGAAAAAACAACAGCAACCCATTCAGTTATTCTCTGAACACCTGAAATGTTTTAAAGACCTTTTAAGGAAGAAATGTTAAAAACAAGAATAAGCCTTTGGTTGTCCTCAGTAACCCACCGTCCGATCTCCTCTTTCAGGGCAGCGTGTTTGTTGATGAGCTTCTCCGCCTCTTCCAGGTCGTTGGGCAGCTGGTCTGAGGCGGCGGACGTCTGCGTCTGAACCAACCAGGTGAGGAAAGAGTCCAGGTCCTGACAGTCGGGGAGAGGAACATGATTTCATCAACTGACTGACAAATCTGTTGAAAATACACATTATCACCATTCGTAGGGTTTTTCTGTGTGGGAAAACGCCTTCCTTCTTGCAAGGTGAAACTAAAGGCAGATCATGCGGGTTGTTTCCAGATTACCAGCTGTGTCAAGATGCTACTGCTTAGCTTGCAGCAGATTCAGGTTTTAAGCTGTGACCAGCAGCTCTGAAGCTCACTCTGTCAGTCGGTCGGTCCACAAAAATGTCCCCACCTTTTGGCGGACACAGTTTTCACTCCCTAGAGGCTGAACTTTGGCATGGAGGTCAAGTGGTCAAAGTGTCCTTGGGTTTCTAAAACGTCCTTGGGTTTCTTGAAAGGCGCTATATAAATCCAAGTTGTTATCATTATTATTATTATTATTATTATTATTATTATTATTATTATTATAAAGTGTGTGGGTGTGAACATGTACATTTGTGTTCGTGGCAATATTGGCAAAAAGGAGATGTGGCAGTGACAAAATATAACAAAAAGGCGCATAACTTCTAAATGGATTCACCTACCATGGCCAAACTTATGAACCATTAGTCATAGACTCTTGCCAGCTGCATCATTGCACTCAGAAATGTGCTATGGAGGTCAAGTGTTTGTGTGTTTATGCATGCACGCTTATGTGTTCGCAGCAAAAACACGCTTTTTTTCCTAGTCAAATTTACTTCCTAGGACAACCAATGTCTCCACCACTATTTTCTAAATGTCTGTTGTTATGGAAACTAGAAACCCAGCCTCCCATACATTTTCATTTGTTGGCTGATAGAGCTGTGATTGGCGTCTCTTGCACTTCTTCTGGGAAGTTGAACCTTTCTCAGCCTTTAAAGAGGCAGCGAAGGTTTCCATTGCTCAACAGTACAGAATTACCAGACTATTATGTGTCTGCATGAGTTGCTGATCAATACCAGAGATGAAATTATAATGTCAATATCACTGGGGTGGAGTAAGATGCCGAGTCCGTCTCTATTCAGAATGATCAGAGTGATGGATTTCTTTCTGTCTCTGTGTACCTGTATGAAGCTCTGTAGCCTGCTAGCCACCATCAGCGAGTCCTCACAGCCCTGCAGGGTGCGTTTCAGCTCCTCCCACTCCACACTGATGCCATCAAACGGCACGAGAACCTCCATGGCCCGGCCTGGGTGGGCGGTGGCCATATGCTCAGCCTCTTCCTACATCACCAAACAGAGACAGAGGCATTATGGTGATTGTGGCCTTTTATGCTGCATAATACAGAAGCATCCCAACCTCCACATTTCCTCCCTGATTTGTTGGAAAATAATGTTATTCATTTATTGGAATAAATATAAATAAATAAATGTATACTCAATGTATTTTCCCACAATGCCCTACCTGTAGATGCAGTAGTTTGGGCTCCAGGACGGACAGCGCTCCCTCCATGGTGGACAGGCGTCTCTGCAGAGCCAGGACTCCTCCCAGGTCGCTGCCCACGTACTGAGTGGCGTCGATGGCTTTCCTCTTGTCCTGGATCTGGGACTTGATCTCGGCACACTCCAGCAGGTAGTTCTGCAGACGTAACATCGAGTCCAGCTGATCTTTCTTCTGCTCAACCAGCTCCACAATGCTGTTCCACCTGGTACGATGTGACAGACAGGACAGAGAGATGATGAAAGTGTAGTCTGAGAGGGATGAAGCGAGGGGAGTGTGGCACTGTGAAGGAGGAATGTGCGATCGTGATTCATTTTACACCTATAGTATATCACTCCCTCTCATTCCAAAAGAGATTTGTACTGTAATTATTTAATTTTTAGTAACGTTTTCAGAACACAGATCCAGTTTGGATCATTTAAAGGGTCTAAGTAACTAACGGGGACAACATCATTTTGAAACTGGTCCAGTATTGATTGGTAACGTTGTAACCGGCAGCCGCGAAACGAGCTGCGAGGGCAAGTGAGCAGCGTCAATGTAACGTTATGTTCACTAAAAGTGTTTGTTTTTGCCACTGACAGGCTCAGATTGTTATTATAAGTGTCTGACAACATTACAGAAAGGACCCCACAGAGAAATAAAGCCTTTCTCTCGATCCGGTCTGTTTGTTATTGTGTCCAAGTCTCGCTCAAGGAGACGTCTTGTGAAACCTGAATATCCGTATACTCTTGCTCAAATAAATCTGAATTCAGAGACCTCATCCACATTGTGGAAATCATCTAAATATTCAGCAATGACAATGAAAATCTTTTAGATAACACTAAGCTACGCTTTCTGTTCTCCAACACAACAAACTCTCACGTTTCCACCATGAATGTATTCCTCTATTACACCGTTGTCTTACAGCAGCACGTCACCGCGCCAGATTTCAGAACGAGACTTCTCCTCGAGCGAGACTCTTTCCATGATGTCAGACACTTATAATCACAATCAGAGCCTGTCATGGCAAAAACAAGCACTTTTAGTTGCTGTAAATGACGTCCAAGTTACCCTTTAAGTCCTTACAGCGGCATTAACTTTCTTCCTTCTTACACTACTACTGTACTACTGTCCCAGCCCTTCATTGTTCCAGGTGGAAAGATCTGCTGCAAAAATACAGCAGAAGAGTCAAGCATTAGATGTAAACTACAACAAAGTATGCATCAACTGAAAAATATCAGCTGATTGGATTCAAACGAAAAGTCAAACCTCGTTTATTGTTAGATCTGGTGCTGATACGAAAGCTCTTGTTTCTGTCTACTCAGTCAACTGAGATGTAAAAGTTAAATGTGGTAAACATGAAACGTTAACCCTGGCCTTGTGAAGAGCCGAGCTGCATTTTTAGTAAAATACATGTTACACATATGATTATGATGACCTGATATGACCTGATATGATTCATGTGAGACAGTTGATTCTGTTTGCTCTCGGCTCAGGCCTCGTCTGCTGCTCACCATACCGTCATACAATATGTTCTCCTGATTCTGCTCCAGACCAGCAGGTCTCAACACACACCCATTCAGCCAAGAAACACACACATGCACACACACACACAGATCCTTGTGACTGTAATGAGGTAATGGCAGAGTCACTGAGAGGCAGACAGAGCGCTCAGCAGGCAGACAGGAAAACAGCTAGGTGACACTGACCTCAGAGCTGTAAGAGTCGTCTTAGAGATGCTGATTGTTGGAGGCTATGTGCGGGTGACGGGGGTCGCTGCTTCACAGGAATGAAACCTAACGTGTGTATGTACTGTATGTATACAGGGAAGCGGTAATGGATAAGCTTACCTAAACTTTACTTATGAAATAAAGGATAACCATGAATGTATGCTCACATAAATATTGATTATTTAGAGTCAAAATAATAATTATAAGGGCTGTCAAAGTTAACGTGATAATAACGTGTTAAGACAAATCTGTTGCAATACCACTAATTTCTTTTAATGCAATATCACAACTTGTGATTTCTAGGGTTGTAGCGGGCTCAGTTTTAAAGCTAGAGTGAAAATACTGGTATCTTCACTACAGCTATACGAGCTTGTCGTGAAGGAGGCTAAATAACGCTCCAAACTTACGCTAAATTTTGGTGAGGAAAAACTGGCATTGCCATTTTCAAAGGAGTCCCTTGACCTCTGACCTCCAGATGTGTGAATGTAAATGGGTTCTCTGGGTACCCACGAGTCTCCCCTTTACAGACGTGCCCACTTTATGATCATCACATGCAGTTTGGGGCAAGTCATAGTCAAGTCAGCACACTGACACACTGACAGCTGTTGTTCCTGTTGGGCTGCAGTTTACCATGTTATGATTTGAGCATATTGTTTTATGCTAAATGCAGTACCTGTGAGGGTTTCTGGACAATATCTGTCATTGTTTTTTTTTATGTTTTATCATTGTTTAATAATTGATTCTAATAATAAATATATACATACATTTGCATAAAGCAGTATATTTATCCACTCCCATGTTGATAAGAGTATTAAATACTTCACAAATCTCCCTTTTAAGGTACATTTTGAGCAGATCAAAAATGTGCGATTAATTATTATAAACGACTGACAGCCCTACTAATTAGAAAAATAAATGAATATTGTAATTCACGAATTAAAACCTGGGTGATTCTGTCATTTCCTTCATTTAAAATATTGTTTTAGCTTTTTAACTATTTGTTTCATAACAGATACTATATCAGAATTCATTTTGAAAAGGTAGAAAATGCAAAGACGAAGTATGAAACTGACTGAGCTGTAAACATAGTAGCTAAATTACATAACTATGTGCTTTACGGAGTGAAGATATTCCACCGAGGATTACTGGTGTTTTATTGTGAATTTACACACAATAACCCAAATATTGTACACGGTGTCCTTATCTAAACACAACAAAGATATTATGCAGTTAAGGCCCTAAAACTGAAACAGAATTTTAATAACTAATACTAGAGAATGATACATTTTTTTTTTTTTCTGCCTCGTCTTTACTGAGGCAGCCAGCACAGATGGTCGCCCTGAGACCAACACTATGTGCCAAAGTCACAAGACTCAGAGACACCCGGCCGTCGTGGACTCTGCTGCCAGACGTAACAGTGGTCGGTGAATATGACTGAGACGGATAAAAAAAGCCAATCCCATCACAGGGTCAAGCTGGCCGGACGTTAGCGGAAATAACCGTGCCGGCCAAACAGAGAGAGAGAGAGAGAGAGAGAGAGACTATTTTACATTTACATCTCAGGCACTGAACTCACACTCTACAAAGATGAGAAACGAAGACAGAGACTGACAGGACACGAGGCGCTTGTCAAAAGACAATTACAAAAAATCACTGTGCGAACAAAAAGAGTTTGGAGAGTATGAATTCCCCTGAATAATTACAAAACCCCACGAAATTTCTCTCCCTCGCCATCTCTCTTTTCTCTCTGAGTGTCAGTCCGCCTCCCTCTCCTCCCGCCTACTCCTCCCCCCTACCGGGAGTAAATAGGACGAGAGATCCGAGAGGCTGCTCTCCACATACAGCACAGTATATTAACATTATATCATTAATTTCTGCATTTAAGATAAAATAGGATAAGGTAAGATAGAACTTTATTAATCCCGAAGGAAATTCTTGTGCCAGAGATTACTCAAAATTACAAGAAAATTACAACAAGTTCAAGTGTATAAAATAAAAAGTACTATTTCTAGTACTAATGCCTCAAAGAATAACAATAAAGTAAGATACGTTCAGTAAAATTAGTAAATAAGATAAGTAAAATAAAAAAGGTAAAGTAAGCTATAAAACAGAAAAGGAAGTAATACTGCACATGATGGACATGAATATAAATATTGCACACAATGAACAGTGATATTGCACATGAGGATGGAAAACGTAGTATTGCAGACTACTGCTATTACTATTATTGCATATTACTACTATTGCAGACTACTAAGTTTGGAAGACTGATTCATTTACTGAAACTTGTCCTTCAGCATGTCCCTCAACACGAGTTACTCGCTCATGACTGAAATAAAGATTTCTGTTAGAACTGATCTGATGGCCAAACTCTCTGCTTTGTACTTCCAACCAGAGCCTGTGTCACTTTAACGTTTGTGTTAGTGAGCGTACTAAGACACCTGCCAGTGTATTAGTATTAAGTGTTTTACTTCACATTATGTTATTGTCCGTATAGTAGTTGTAGCTTAGTATAACAGTGCAGTGCTTCGTCGAACATTTTCATAGTAGCTGTAATATGATTAGTTATTAATACAATCAATAATTGAAACAATAATCATAGATTTACCTTTAATAATTAAATTAGATTACTGCACTGTAGTTGTACTGAGATCTATGGAAGAGTATTAGGGCCAGGCATACGGAAACAAATGAGAGGAGGAAGATTTGTTGAAGAAATGCTGAAAATAAGAGAGAATGAAGTCGAAATGTCGAGAATAAGGTCAGTGTTCGTGCCAGGCATTTGTTTTTGCATTTTGAGAAATACCATTTTGAGAATAAAGACAGAATGTAGATTAAACAAAACTACTAGTGTTTGCGCATGTAATGAAATTCAACTTTGTTCTTGACATTTCAACTTTATTCCCAAAATGCAAAGTAAAAAAAAAAATAATTCCCTTATGCCTGGCCCTAATACTCTTCCACAGAAACCTGTCAATCATATTTTATTTCATTTTATTCTGCTTTTCTAGATTGTATCTTCCTCTGCATTGTGTTTTAAATGATGATCTAATGTATTTACAGTATGTATCTCAGGCAAAGCGAGTTTGAAAGGTGCTGTACACATAATAGGATTAGTAGCAGGAGTATTAGCAGGAGTGATGATATTTGCAGTTTAGTATTAGAGTGTATTGTGATGCATGTACTAGTAGATAAAGCTGTTTTAATTGTTAGTGTCAGTAGAAGTACAGGTGGTAATAGTGGTGGTGGTGGTGGTACGAGGAGCAGTGGTTGTTAGTTGTAGCTGTTGGGAGGTCAGTTTTATTTCCGTACCTGGAGTTGAGGTGATCCTGACAACCTCTGACCTCCGTAGAGGACGGATGACCTCCATCCAGCAGCTGCTGAACTATCTGGTTAACGTCCAGGATCCTTCCCATCAGGCTGTTCATCTCCTGGTCCAGGCTCTCAAACCTGCAACAAAGGGCATTGTGGGATACGATGGGACAAAGTCAGTGGGTTAAGAGGTTTTTGCACGGGCCAGAAACCCAGCTGAGCTTCTATTTGGTGCCACAGCAATCAAACCTCCCCATTCCTCACCGGTGTGCCACCATCTCCACGTCCTCCAGTCTCTCTGGGATCTCCATCTTGTCCAACCACTGCTCCTTCTCATCAATCCACAGCTCGCAGGCGTTGACCTCGCTGAACATGCGGTAGACGGCGAGGGCGTCGTGTAGCCACTGCTGTCTGAGCACCGCCACCTCGGCCACCTCGGTATACAGCTGCTCCACCTCTCCCATACGCACCTGCACCTCCTGCAGAGAGGAGTGGGGAGAGGACAGAACAGTAAAAGGAAGGACATAGAGAGGGGGAAAAGACAAGATGTAGAAGGAAAAGCAAAATACTTTATACCCAAAAACGTTCCCTGCTCACCTCCTGCTCACGGTACCGCAGAGGCAGCGCCACCATGTGTTTGCGCAGTGTCAGTACATGCATACGATGTTTGTCGATGGCCTCGCTGACCCCTCTGTGTTTCTTTAGAAGGGACTGAGTGGAGTACTCATCATGTCCAAAGTCTTCGCTGGAGACTAGCCGGTAAGCGTCCTGCAGCCATGCCACCAGGTCGTCCGTCTCCGTGGAGAACTGAAAAAAGTTTAGCGCCTCCTGCAGGTGGCCGAGACGCTGCGCAGCCTGGTCCTCCAGCCTCTTCCACTCGCCCTTCACCTCCATGATGCGCTCCTGGATCCCCGCCGTGCCGAAGTTCTTCTCACTCAGGATCTGCTTTCCTCGCTTCATGGTGTTCTGGAGGAGCGGGATAGGATGGAGGAATAACGGTGTTACTCCAAATGACTTCACACTGTATGCAGTAAAGTGGGACACTAGCCAACGCAGAACAGAGAGTAGGACAAACTAACTGTTAGGTGTTTTAAAGGGTTAATCTGGATTCACCAAAGTTATATAATAACACAAACTAACAGATCGAGGCAGCGGTGGACCAGCAACTCCCGTGTTCTGCAAGGTAAAATAACTGTTTTGTCAAAGGAGTCTGGTGGCTTTGAAGAGAGCATAGATAACGGCTTCAGTTCCCCATCGGAAATAGCAGTGAAAATACTCTAAATATAGCGTACACTTAATCTGATATTGATTTTTTTTAGGTGTCTAAAGGTCTAAAGGTGTCCACTTTGTTGCTGCTCCCGTCCACAGCAGTACATCGCTTTTCTCCCATGCTGGTACTCTTGTCTGCTTCTTCAAACTGGGAGCGTGCCGACCGTCATCTACTGTAGGTAATACACTGACTATGGAGAAGTACCTCATACAACCCCACTTCAAAACACCTGAACTATCCCTTCAAGTTAAGTGTTTTTTGTAGGTGAGCTCAAAAGTAATATATAAATGTATAAATTCACTGAAGTACATGAAGTTCAGAACAGAAACTCCAGGTACTGTAGGTGTTCCAGGTGCTCGTTCTCCCACACACAGACAAAAGAACACAAACACACCTGCAGCAGCGACCGGTGAGCCAGCAGTTCTCCAGCCAGGGTCTTGTGTTTTTGTAGTAACTTCAGCACACTGCTCAGGTCCTTCCCGTAACCCTGAGCTCCCAGGATGGAGCTCTTCTCCCTGATCCAGGCCTCCGACTCCTCCAGCTCCTGACAGGAGAACAAACAGACAAACAAGATTTAAACAAAGATAATATTTTAAAAAGAAAGGTTTTAAATCCCTAAGCTAATTCTAAAACAGAAAAAAAGGTAAGAAAAAGGAAAAGACGGGGACAAAAAGAGGTGAAGCAACGGTGGGAAAAGAAAAAAAGCATGTCAAAGAGAAGCGATCGCTGAAAGAAAAACAGAGATAAGAAAAAATGTATGTAAGAAATGTAGAACAGTCCTCCCCCAGTAATCCCTGAAGTCCATCTAACACTGATCCCAGTCTGTTCCTGAGAGCCTCCCAAAAGGCAGAGGGGGAATTAGCCAAATGAATCAGTAATGGGATATAATTAGTGATTGTGAACCAATGACTCTTTGGACAAAGAAATCCGCTGTTCTCATTATACACTCATTACTTTCATAGTTCGTTCTAAAAGCTTATTCACTAACATTAATAACTCGTTCATCACCTCGGTGTTATCAAAGTGACAGACGGCTTATTCCGGAGATAGAAGCAGTCTGACACATGACTGCTGAATGAGACGAAATGATGCATATAACAAAACACAAAAGATACGTGATGAATGAAATAATGCTGTTGGAATTCTCTGATCTGTAGGCTACTTGTAGTTTGCATTTATATTTGTTTGTAATTATATATATATGTGGGAATGTGTGTGTGTTTGGCGTTGTAGTCTATCCTTTATTCCTTTATGTCTGCCTTGTAAAGCACTTTGTAATTCGTTTTGATAAGTGCTTATGAATAACTTTAATATTATCCTTATCATATATGATATTATTAAAAAATGAAACCTTCATTGCATCCTTCACAACATGATACTAATAGCCTACAATCTAGTGTTAAATATTACAATTACACAGAGAGTTAGGACCTTCTACAACACGTGATGTTTGTTGTCAAAACTAAGACATCAGGCGTTTCCCATCATGCAATGGGTTTTGCAGTCTGTGGAGAGCAACTGCGGCGCCTGACTCTAAAAACTGCAGCCGCCTCGATCTCGTAAGGTCGTCGTTGCCCACGTGTGCATGATGTCAGAGCAAGTTGGGATCAAGTAGGACACAAATCTAACCGGCATGCATTGTGCGCCGATCGCCGGTGATCAATTCTGAATAAGGCCTGCCTCGTCTCCAACGAGTTTATCATCCCGTCGACCCATCCTACCTGAAAGAAGGCCCACAGTTGTCTCGACTCCTCGAGCTCATCCCGTCTTTTAGCTGCCAGTTGTTTCAGCTCCTCCAGACAGGAAGAGACATGGTTGACACGGTTACAGATCACCTGTGGGTCACACGGTTGGTAACCTGGGAAACAACAAAATGAGAATGAGAATGAGAATGAAACACACAATGCTGTAGATACAGTATTACATTCATTACAGGAGTGTACTCTGAGCTGGACTACCTCAAAAACAAAAAAACATGCACAGAGTGTGCTGAGCAGATCACCTTACTGCTATCAAGTTCACAAAATCTATTTTCCAGTTGTCTCAAGGTCAAATACGTCTTCAGTTGACTAAATGAAATCAATACGGGATCATTGCATCCTCTGCTTTTCATTTAGTCAGTCTATGACAGATAACAAAACACTGAGGAGCAGTTCAGAAACAATTGTTGCCTCTTCATCACAATTCAAATGACTCTTATATTTTTACCATCATGTAACAAAGGTTATATATGAATATTGTAGAAGTGTTGTTGTTAGTGTGCACACCCTGTAGCTCTTATCAAGTCGCCTTTTGGATCAAAATATGCATCAAATCTAATTTTCTAAACGTTCTGATTAATGGCCTTTTAAAAATATAACTTTTTCAAGTTCATTAGTATTCGGCATCCTGCAGTCAAATGATTATATATTTATGAAACAGTTTGCTTTCACCTGAGATCAATCCTTTAAGGTGATTCTAACCAGATCAATTAAAAACTGCATTTCTTTCAGCACCCCAATATGCAAACTGAGCTGAAACGCTAACAAAATGCCTGTAGCGAGCTAAAACCACCAGATTTCAGCATGTCAAGTGATTATTTTAGCCCCCTATGTCTACCAGGGGTGCAGCTGATACCCAAAATGGTGATGGATGATGATGAAGTTAGCTGTTAGCAACCTAATGTGAGTTATTTGGACAAAATGCTTGCTGCACGTCGGCATACTGAGTGTCAGGATCTCACAGTTTCCACATCCGTCCTGCTGATGCTTCACGTTTGGTCCTCTTAAAGGATCGCTTTTTCAGTTCAGCAGCTTATAAAAACTTAGTTGTGGGTTCTTTACCCTGTTGGTAGTGCACAGCAGCACACAGCAGCACTACTAGACTTTCTGTCGTGCCTTCAATACAAAGTCAACGGAGAGCGATGAATTGTTTTCCCTTCCAGTGTGGGCTGGAGTTAATTAAGACTGTTGTTGTCACATAAAGCTAAAGACAGATCAAATGAAACACTTCACCAACACTATACACACTACAGGTGAGTAGTATACCCTCTATAGTGGTGAATTTGAGTGCAGCGGTGTTGAGCGTCTCGACCCTGTCAGCCTGCACTGCGATGTCGGCTTCCTGCAGGCTGTGTTTCTGCAGCAGGTCGTCCACCTCCAGGAGATGCTTCCCAAAGTCCTTCGACAGCAGCTGGATCTGAGAGAGAGAGAGAGAGAGAGAGAGAGCGGGAGATGACGGGGAACATGTCATTAAACATCAGGATGTCTTTCTTTTACTACTTTCATTTCTACTTTTTTCTTCTACTCACTAATTCAATTATTCTCTCTTCCCTCTCATTAGATTTCCTTTGATAAATCAAAAACATGCAAATATACTTTTGCTCTGTGTCTTTCTTCTTTAAATCTCTGTCTTTCTTGATCTCCCCTTTCATTGTTTCACTCTCCATGTCCACTATTTCTTTCCTCTGTCTTTATTTAACGACTGAATATAGCAGAGTGTCTTTCTCTCTCTCTCTCTCTCTCTCACACGGCTTCTGGTACCTGTGTGTCCTCCATCCAGTCGATCATGTAGACCATGTCCTGAAACGTCTTCTGCAGGGCCAGGTTCTTCTCCAGCCGGGTCCTCCTCCCAGCCACCAGCTCCTTCAGCAGACTCCACTGGCCCAGGATGTTCTCCTTTCGTGCCAAGATCCGCCGGATGTCGTAGTATCCTTCCGACTCCATCTCTCCACCGAGCTCCACCACCACGCCGATCCGCTCTTCATACGAGGCTATATCCGCCTCGATGGCCTCGTGTTTCTTCATCGCCGCCTCGACCGCTGGTAGGTCATAGCCAAAATTGTCCTGTAGGCGGAGAGAAGAACACATCGAAAGAAAAAGGTGTGAGGTGTGCGAGGCAAAGAGAACAGGGAGACAAAGGGAGAGAGAGAAGGAAGACTAATCTAACGAAGATTAATAACCACTGAATCTGTGACGACCAAAGAAAGACCTTGACTTGCACACAGTAATACATGTACATTATATGTATATACATCATTTCATCTGAATGGAACAGTATCATCTATACTGATTTAGACTGATATAGTGCATGTACTAGTACTGTGCAAGTTATACCTTCTACAGCTTTTAATTATAATATCAGTAAAACATCCAGACCCTATTAACGTGCAAATATTATTCATTTCCAAAGTTAAATAGACAAGAGATGTCTCCTACTTCAAACAAAGAAGAAAAAACCCAAGACACTCTGAGCCTTGAGTGTAATAAGAAGTATTTAAACTACAAACTCAGACACTCCAGTGGCAGAAGACATGACATAAATGAGTTTAATGTGTGTGGATGTGTTAGTTGCATCTTATCTTTATATCACTAACCATCTGCAATATTCGACTTTGCATCCATGCAAAAGGGAAAACAGTTTGCATGAAACAATATATGATTTCTAATTTAAAAGGGAACTGGAACTGCCCAGCCTTTTGCTTATTTGCAATTCAGTCTTGACTAGAAGAAGCATGTTTATATCACAAGTGCATCAGGCTCCTCACCTGCGATACAAGTCTCTGGTTCTCATTGAGCCAGGCTTGTCTCATGGTGGTTTTGTGGTCAAAGCACTGAGCCAGCAGCTCCAGCTTCTCCTGACGAATCAGCTCCTTGCGTAGAGCCACGCCTCTCTCATGTTCCGCCTTCTCCAGCCTCTCCCAGGCCTGGACAGAAAAGAGTGATGGCGATGTTTTAATCAATCAATAACTCGTATTGGTTGCCACTTAATTTGAGTAAAAGGTGAAATACTGTGTACAAAAGAAAAACAACAGCTGGTGGATGTGTGACCTTGTTGATGTCTGAGATGAGCTTCCCATCATGAGGCACGTAGGGTTTCTGGTTGTTGGCTCTGAGCTTGCTTTGGATGGTGAACAGAAGGACCTCGAGGTTCCCCTTCTCCTGAAACCTGAGCGAGAAACACAAAACTTTAGTTAGTGATCCTGTTTCACAATACGGTGTCTTCTCTTTCAACTGTCCCCTCCTGTGTAGGACACGCTGAAAGTACTTCCAACTTTGTTCAAGAAAAACTCTGCCGCAAAGTTGGTCAGGGTTTCAGTGTCTTGCTCAAGGACGAGCTAGCAGCATGGATGCTCGCTCACGGGGCGGTGTGAGGACTCTCTCCTTGCTCTCTCTGCTACCCGGCTGTCCAGTTTCATGGCCATTCATCACTCTGGGGGAGTCTACAGTATGAACACCTGGGTGTTTAATACTGCTGAACCAATATGGTGACATATTCTGAACCGATGCAGAGCCACTCCATAAAAAAGAGTTATGTTTTATATGAAAGACATTCAGGACCTTGATTTATGAAGACAGAACGTGTGCATGTGGACTCGTGTAAATTTTGGGTGAAAAATCTATTAATTCTGAGACAGACATCAGCTATAGCAGGAAGTAACTATTATTTTCATTATTGATTTATCTGCTGATTATTTTCAGAATGAATCGATTGTTTTGTTCAGAGTTCAAGGTGATGTAGTTGATAAATTCTATGTATCGACTTACTGATTAATCTAATTACTTTGTAGTTACAATTACAGTAGAACGCACAAATCAAAGCCGGGTTTCCACCAAAAAGTTCCTGGTAAATTTAGTCCCGGGACTACTTTTTAAGGATCTAAAAAGGTTCCTTCAGCATATAGTTGTCTGCGTTTCCATAGCAGTCTCAAGAACGGCGAAGATTAGTGAAATTAGTCCGCTGACGTATGACAAAACAAATGACATGTGACGAGGGCTGCTGGTGGTCACAGCCTGCAGTTCAGTGGGCCTGCCCGTTTCATCTCAAAAACTTTGTCTCACTGCAACGACATTTACTGCTGCATAGTATTTCCTGATGCACATTGGATGTAATAAATGAAATGCAGCAGAGGAGAATGAAACTAATCGTGTCTGTCTCCACAGTAACTCATCTGTTGAGTGTTTGAGGGTTGTTTATTTGTGCTTTAGAACGTAACTGCCATGAAACAATCAGAAAATATCTTTTGGTTTGATGCAAAGAGTTCCTCAAAAGGTTCTTAGTTTCTGGAGAAAAGTTCCTGCTGTCGAAACGGGGCTCAAGTTGCTAGTTGTATTTACAAGCAGTGTGTTAATGACGCATGCATGAGTAGGCATACTTTATGTTTGTGTGTGCTATGTAATAAATAACAGAAAAAAATGCATTAAAACATCAAGATGTAAATTTAAAAATCCACAAAATCGTACTTGATGGGCTTCTCTATGGTGCAGTAGGTTGTGAAGGCCTGGAGCTGCTGCTGAACTCCGGTCAGAGAGTTGGCAAACTTCTGGTTGCTGATGACCGCGATGGTCTTTTCTATCCAGTCCAGCAGGTCTGACGCCAGAGCCTCATAGCGGTTGACGATATTCTCTGCCTCAATACAATTATCTAGTACCTGAGTCAGACAGACGGAAGAAGGTCAGGAGGAGGATTCAGAAAGAAAGAACGGGATACAGAGTTAAGAAGATACAGATACAGATTCTTCTACCTCCTCTCCAAAACAAAGGGACCTGGTTATTAGAACCAGTAAAAACACTGAATAAAGCAATTCACATTAAAAATCTGTGTTTCTTGGACACTGTTTGACGGAGACAGGATGCGAGCCGAGCTGCCGCTAACGTTTGCTCAGCTTGTTTCCCTGATAACTTCAGATCTAGACGTTCAGGAGGTTTTTACCAGGAGCTGAATTATCCACATAGGTCTCCTCCTCTTCAAAACAAACTGACCCGCTGATTTCAACCAGTAAAAACACA
>CAKAOH010006885.1:0-23040 GCA_916701665.1 Sebastiscus tertius
GAGCTCCACCCCAAATGGTTGTTTTATGCCGTCTATACTACAGCGCCTCATTTCCACTTTTGCTCCTGTAATAATTACTACGGTCGCTAGATGTCGCTGTTGTCTCTTTTTATTCCTTCTTTTGGTGGCCGTGCATGTGAATCAATGCTAAAACCTACTGTTGGGTGTAGCAGGGCCCTACTGACCCACATCTATGAGGCTGATAACACCCGTTTAATGAGCTGATAACAGTCTAACAGGCTGAAAACAAATCAGCTCAACAGCAACAAGTTGAAGCCATTTATATTGAAATGGTAATATATCTTCTGTGGCCGTAAACACAACACCGCGGATCGGATAACTGCACCATATTCAGCTCCACTACCTTCAGATGTTGAGGGCTGATGAACAGTAAAACTAATTGAACCACTATAAACAGCAAGGCTGCCACTATGTATTTGGCGCTCCCCCCCAAACCCACCTGGAGAACCATTCGTTACAGCCGTGGTGATGCTGCTTCGACAGAGGGTGGGGATCCAGAGGACAGGGCCAGCTCTGATGACATCACCAGGGTTGTTGAGTAATGGGACAGCAATATACCTATTTTTAATAGTTTTTTTTACGTTTTATCACCCCTAACGACCTCCATTTTCACTTGTATGAGCAACTAAGTGAACAACCCGGGTGATTTACACACAGTGGTGAAGGGTGTGTGTGTGTGTGTTTGTTGTGCATCCATGGGTGTGCATCTTGTATGCAGAAAGAGGCGGTGCGTGTCCACACTTCTGAGGGATGTGAGTCGCAGTCGCTGGGCTTGAATTTAAGCAGAGTGAAGATTGTTTATGAACTGCCAAAAGTAATTAATCTCCCTTCTCTATAAAAAATTAATCGGATTAAACATTCTCGTGGCCCAGTGAATCTGTCGGACGCTGAATGTCTGGCTGCTCCTCTGTCCCGCTTCGTACCCCGTAATGCCAGTCCTATAGGCCAGATTCACTGGCTCCACCACAACAATGGGCTGCACAATGACTCTGGAGTGTAATCACATTCTCCTGCTTGTCTGAATGCTTGTCTTTCACGGTGGGGAAAGAGCATTGGCCACTTGACCAGTATCGTATTCTGACCTTTGATGGAGATGCTGAAGCGCTGAGAGGGGTTTGTTGATTAGAGTTTCATCTGTGTGTCTGTGGCCGCGGGTGAAACACATGTTCACATGATGATTTGACCTTTTCAGCGGTATTCAGATGAGTATTCTGTGTCCTCCTCCCCTCTCCTCGTGTAATTGGGTTATGGGTTAACACTCTAAAGAGGCTGACTCCCAAATATTCACTGGTTTCTTTAGCTCCTACACGCCCGATGCCTGCGATGGTTTCAGTGGGATGCATTCAGGCACATGGTTTGAACTCTCTACACATTTTGCCTTCATTTCAAAATAAGAGCACACTTATAGACGGATTCATTCGGGATTAACAAATCAATCCTCAAACTGCTTTCATTCCATTTCATTTATTTAGCTGATGCTTTTACCCAGTGTGAAGAGGGAGACGTGCATTCAACCATGTTGGTACAACCCCAAACATTTCAGGAATCATGCATGTACATCAACATCATCATCTATGCTGATCTACTTCAAATGCTGCTTTTAGAGACGATAGAAGATAGAGGTAGGGTCGATAGAGAGGGATCTTTTAAATGTTTTTTTACTATTATTATTTTAGTGTTTAAATACTACATTTGTTGAAGTAGCTGAAATAAATTCCCTGTATGCAGTTGAGCCAATTAGATGCCTTCAATCATGTATCTATGTTTGATCTACATATTTAAAAATAAAATCGGCAACTATATTATTCCTCTTTAGCTGCCGGTCCCTGTGTTTTGTCCCCGTCAGATTAAAGCTGAACAAATGTAATGTGATGTAGGCCGCAGCCTAATATACTGTACAGTCGGATTCAACCACTTTATCCTCCATTGAGGAAATGTGAGTCTGGTAAACAATGGGTTAACGGACAACAGTGAATACAACTGGCTAACTTATTCGGACTTATTCAGGCTCTTTTTTCAAGATAAATGTGCACAGTCTGCGTATACGTGCATTAAAGGGACTGTTTGTTAGAATCAGAAATGTCTTGTTAACAGCTTCACCTGTGGCCGTTAAGTCAACGAAAGTCAGCGTCCTGTTGCTGGCGCTTGTGCTCGCTCTACATAGACATGAAGGACCATCGCTCAACACAGTGAGGAGACACGCGTCAGCTAAAAGCACAATATCACTCTTTAGTTCAGCTGCTTGGCAGTAATGTTAGCTGACCAGACCAAGGTCTCTCCATGAATCAATGCTGATCCTAGTGTTGGCTTTTCCCGCCTCAGCCTCCCGACCGCGGCCGGAGGGAACGGGGGAGACGCCGGAGTTTTGGTCGGAGACGATAACGTTTCTCTCTGCGGAGCCCCGTCACTTCACAAGACACGGGAAACCTCTGCTGGTCTGGAGGAGCTGCAGCAGTTATTTCTGACCAAACGTCCACTGAACATTCACTAGATATTCTCAGAGCTAAACTAACTCTTCTGCAGTGTGGAGTGAGCAGCATGCACGTGAGAGTGGAGCGAGAGAGAGAGAAGGAGCGCGGTGTGTGAGTGAAGGCAGGCAGAGGAGGCTTAAATAAAGTATATTTTGGGGCATGTTTTTCTGGTTGATAGATTTTTCAATGAATGAAAGTCGTGGCAGCTGCTCCTAAAAATATCCTCATTTGGTTGCTTTAACCAAACGAGGATGTTCTGGCTGTGGTAACTCACAAAAGGTTTTAGTTAGAAATTCAAGCTTCAGCCAGATGGAAGCTTCAGACTGTGGGTTACAGATTTTACATACGTATTTTTTTGCATGCTGTGATTGGTAAGAAGTCGGTTATTTGCTTAGTAGGAGCCGTGGTAAAACCTCCATTACCAGCCCTCCTGCCATCTGCACAGGGCTTACGTCTACAAAGACATTACACAAAAATCGTAGTTACTTTGTTCACTTACTGTCAGTGCTCTGAGTGCATTCGTTTTGAGACCGGCAGAGCAAAGTGGAAATGAATTGTGTTTTGTTGTTGAATTCAGTCATTGTTCCTTCCCATAGGAGCCTGCAGCTGAAACGCCACCAACCATCAGGCACAATGTCATACGGGTCCATAGACGGAGGCTCTTTTGGCAGTCGCAACCCATTTGGAGGTCCGACGAGGCAGGGCTACCAGCCAGTAGGTAAGGACAAATATGGACTTTCTTTATGCCCTTTAAAAGCTCCTACATGTGTCATTTTGCAACAAGAAAAAAGGTTATCACTTTAAATTTGAGACATTGTTCTTTGTCACAAAACAAAGCAAATAATAAATTTGTAGTGGGTCTTCTGAAAGTATGACGAGAGCTAGGGGTCAAAAATGGACATGCAACAATTTATGAATATCGGGGGTCGTAGATATAAAAAGAAGTTTAACTTCATAAGATGACCTCTGAACTTCTCTGTGCCTGTATAAATAGTGCTTGTTTGACTACATGCATTAGATTGAGCCACAAACATCACTAAGAAAGTCCATAAAGAGCTCAGTGCAGATCTGACAAAATGCACAATTTAGTGAGGTATATCTCAAAGCAGCTTCAGCAGGTCCCAGATCATCAGTGCAAACAGTTGTTTGTCAGTACAGTGTACCGGGAACAGTAGCTTCTGCCGGTCTGGAATATAACCCCGAAATGTCAAACTCTGCTGAGGAACAATTGGTCCAGTCAGTCAGATGTAATCCAAAAAATCACCAGAAACAGCCATGATGTAGAAGCTGCTGGAACACATGAGTCACTGCCTTCAGTCCAGTGAGTTCTACATCGCTACAGGCTGAGAGGCTTCCCTTTGACAAAGTGTATACAGAAATAGTACGTACAGAACTGCATGCCACAGGATGGGAATTGGCAGGATATCTGATTAAAATGCTACTTGTCGCTACCACCTCAGTGATGACATCTACACTGTATAATAAGAACAATATCAGGGCACTAAAAAGCCCCATAGAGCCGAGAGGAGCTGAGTTGGATGATACATCTCTGTGGGTTTGTCCCTATGAGAGACACCGTTCACATATTGGTCAGTTGTTCATATGGAAATATAGTTTATTATTAATGTCAGAATAACTCTAACAGATAGTGACCCTGGTTAGATATTGAATAAGTCAACATTGACTTGAGGCTGGCTTGAGTAGGGATATGGTGACCTTTTTCTAACCATAAAAACTAGGGCTGTCAAAATGTATGTATATATTTATTATTGTAAATCAATTAACAACACAGATCAATGACAGATATTGTCCAGAAACCCTCACAGGTACTGCATTTAGCATAAAACAATATGCTCCAGTCATAACATGTCAAACTGCAGCCCAACAGGCAACAACAGCTGTCAGTGTGTCAGTGTGCTGACTTGACTATGACTTGCCCCAAACTGCATGTGATGATCATAAAGTGGCCGTGTCTGTAAAGGGGAGACTCGTGGTCAGTTTTTCCTCGCCAAAATTTAGCACAAGTTTGGAGAATTATTCAACCTCCTTCCTGACAAGCTAGTACGACATGGTTGGTATCAATGGATTCATTTAGTTTAGTTAGTCTTAGGCCTAGTTTAATACGATGTCAGTATCTCCTCTCTAGCTTTAAAACTGAGCCCGCTACAACCTATTAAAGAAATTAGTGCCATTAAAACAAATTTGCGTTAATGCGTTGTCACTTTAACTTTGACAGCCCTGATAGAAGTGTTCATCGTGCTTTTGTTGCTGGTATATTGCTACATATATGGTAGGAAAACAAATACAATACATTAAGAGTAAATGTTTTATAGATACTGTATGTATCATTGTGGTAAAAATAATAATAATATTGATTTTCATTCAAAATGCATAGGCTACTGCAGATGAATTGCAGTCATTGTTTTGGAGGCAGCTCGCAGGTCTGCAGTGACAGTTTGAGCATGGAATCTATTTCCTCCGTGCGGTACGCAGATTCACATCGGTGATGTTGAGTAAATATTTAAGCTACAGAATGTATGAATGGGAGATTGAGGGAGAGTGCAGGTAAGACATATAAGAAATTCATCAGTTCATCAGTTGAAGAATAAATAAAGGAAATGTCAGAGGAGAATAAAAACCTTCTGGATTGAACTTTTGCAGAAGCTTCATATCATGGTTCCCGAGAGTGAACAACAGCAGCGATGGAGTGTTATTAATATCAGTTGCATGTCAACACTGTGGCTTTATGAAAGCTTACATGACTTTTAGTACACTTATAGAAGCAGGTAATCACAGTCAGCTGTTCCAGTCATCGCAACGCATGTATTATTCATAAAGAAATGAACAATTCAATCAATCAACACGACATGTACATGAGCAGAAATACACAAATACACCAACGATACCATGGAAATGGGAAATCTAGTCTTCCAACCACTCAAAGCGCTTTACACTACATGTCAGCGTTCACACACACATTCATACACTGATGGCAGAGGCTGCCACGCAAGGAGCCAACCGGCCCATCAGGATCTAATCTAAATACTCATTCACACACCGATGTCACAGCCTTCGGGAGCAATTTGGGGTTAAGTGTCTTGCTCAAGGACACTTCGACATGTGGACTGGAGGAGCCGGGGATCGAACCGCCGATTGGTGGATGACCTGCTGTATACCGCTGAGCCACAGCCGCCCCAGAAAGAGAAGCACACATAAGTGTACAAACCACGGTGGCAGGTTTCTGTTTGTTCATGTTTATGAACTCTACGGTTCCCGCCACTGTATATAATTACCTACAGTGTGTGTGTGTGTGTGTGTGTGTGTGTGTGTGTGTGTGTGTGTGTGTGTGTGTGTGTGTGTGTGCGCACTTGTGCAGAGGTCACAGGTTTTCATAAGGGTTAAGCAGTGTGAACAGCAGCTTCATTGGATTTGATCCTCTCACTGCTTTCATTAGCCTAGTAATGGGGTAGGAGCAAGACAGAGCCCCTGAGGCAAAACCTGTTCCCAGCCAAACTGGAGGTGTGTATGTGTGCGTGTGCGTGTGTGTGTGTGTGTGTGTTAGAGAGAGAAAGATTGACAGATGGAGAGAGACTCAGTGCACACAGAGTTCCAGATGAATAGATGGCAAGCACAATGAACGAATGTTTCATGTTGTGAGTCGGACAAAGAGCCATTTGTACAACTCAAGAATATCCGTGTGCATTAATGAGAAACTGAGAACTTCTGTTGCATTCTCGCATTCATAAACTCATGACATCATTGGTTTTTAATGACACACAGGGGCCACCTCACCTTTAAACACACAAAAGAATTCACCAAATGCACTCCAGATCTTTGTGGGGTGACTACAGATCATATCATAAAATATTTTATCTCTTTTACAGCCAATTATTTCAAGCAAAAATAATGGGAACCACATTTTCTAAGGTCCCCTACATCCATATACAACAGGACTATGCAAGATGCCGCCCTGAGATCCTCCGATGCGTCTTTCCTTGTTGTTCCAGTGTCCAGATTCTTACTCCCAGGTGATAGAGCCTTTGCAGTCAGGGCTCCTAGAGTCTGGAGAGACCCGCCTGAGGCAGCCCAGTCGCACAGAAACGACATGTGAATGACATGATAATGTGCAAGGCATTTAGCGTGCAATAAGAACGCCTTTCTTGTTTTTGGTGCTTGTACGGCATGTAGTCTGTACTGACTGCAATGGAAATGCATTTGCGTAAATACATCAGAGTCTGTGACGTATAAAAAGCGAAAGACTGCATCTGGTGGGCCGGAGGGGTTGTGGATGGGTCCAACAAACACAGGACTTTCACCCAGGAGCACCGGTGTTTTGTTTTGTAAGTTACGTTAGTGATGTGTTTTTCCGTATTGTTTCCGTCACGTTACGTTGTTCATGTACTTATTTTAAGCCCACCCATCATGTTTTTCCTAAACCTCATTAAGTGGTTTTGTTGCGTAACTGCGGACGTTACTGAAGTTTTTTTTGCGTACAAATGACATGCAGAAAGCCTAAAATGCGTCTTCATGACACGCAGAATGTCGTGCTATTTATACGCCTTCCTGTGAGACCGGGTTGCCCGAGGGCTTCAAACTGTGTCTCGCCTTTTTTATCACTCTCTGATTTTATTACCAGCCGCGACAATGACTCTGGTATTGTGTTGCAGGTCCCAGGCCTGCAACCATGCACACAGTTATTCTGATCAAAAGGTTAAATGAGCAGACAGGACAACGTTAGTCTCAGGCCAGACTGGACACGTCAGCAGTGCGTGGCGGCTGCCTCGCTGAGCTGCTGCGTGTCTCACACCTGCGTCATTTCTGCTGCTGCTGCTACAACCCCTTTCTTTCTACATAGTTTGCCTTTCATAATGGCCATTTCATTTCATTATAAATGTCTTATGTGAAAGTAAAGCCTGTAATGAAATAGCATACTTTTCATATGCCGTCGGTATCAAATTTGCATTTGATATGTCTTTGTATCTCTTGGGCACATAAATGATAATATAGAGATTTCCGCTGAGACTGTTTGAAGTGAATTTGAGACCTGGAGTGCAGAAAGACCCTGACATAAGTTACTAAGGCGAATGTTACGGCAAATAGTCGCAACCAGCAGACATAATCATCCCATTGGAGTTGTGTTTCTGGCCACCCAACAGATGTAAATGTAATATTCACTGGCCTGTTAGCTCTGGTTTGGTCTCTACTTCTGTAAGTCACCAACTCACCAGGACTCACTCAACAATAGACATTTTCTTTTGAACTATTCAAATGACCATGGCCAATTAATGGCTACATTTATTTTTAATATCATTTTTGCTACATTTAATGACATGTATTTATTTATTGAGTCATTTATTTTTGATTTTGGGGAGGTTCTGTTCTCCGTAGCCCCACAGAGCTGCTAGCATGCTTGTAAACCTTTAAATGTGTTAGAATGGAGGGCTTGGCAAATATTGAGGGTATATTTCTGTTATGTTTTTTGGATTTGAAGATTTCTGACTACTATGATTTACCTGGATAGTATCATTTTTCTATAAATGAAAAACGATGCCATCAGAAATAATGAGTGTAATGCGAAGACACACAGGGTTTCAATGGATGTAATGATTCACTCAGTTATTGTTACACAGCTTTTTGTTATGCATGATTGTCGTTCCAGCTAGAATGAAGTTATTTTGAAGGTGAGATTGCCCACCCTCACCCTGACTAGCACACATAAACACGTTATCTATGTAAAACATGATTAACATGTTGATCTGTATTGTCACTCAAGTAGTTGCTGAGTATGTATGCAGCAGTGTGTATCAAGCAATCACAGCCTCAGTCAATTCATGAAAAGGCTGAAATGACAGAGCAGAACGTGTATTGCAATCCACCGCTGTCAGCGATGAGCTTTATGAATAAGACCTCAGGTCTTTTTTTTTCTGTCCAATGTTCCCTACTCGGCCAGTCAGCGCCAAATGAATAGGCCCTTATCTGTCTGCTTTGTACTGTGCGTTTATAGCGGTCGATACAGAATGTATGTTCATACCAATCACGGCTGACACTCGAGGGGAGTACAAGTCATATGCTGCAATCCAAACACACGGTGAAGGAGGAAGGGGGGATTGTGTCAGAGAGAAAAATAAACATCACATATGCTTTTTGTCTCCGGTCTCCAGCATACTGTACTCACATGTGTGCCCTGAAATACTCCCTTCACTCAGTGTGACAGCCTGCTTCTCTCTCCCAGTCTTCTCTATTGTGGGCAGACAGATGGGAGCCTCAGTCACCAGAAAAGGGGTCTTTGATCACAGTGAAGCCTGGGTACATTATGAGGGATATGGGTGGTGGTGGGGGGAGGTGGGGAGAGCAGGAGCCTGTCAGATTTGCCGTCTGTTGCTCAGGCTGATCTGAAGGGGAGCTCAGGAAATGATCAAAGCCCAGGTTAAGTCTCTAATAGAGCTGTCTTTTAGGCTAATCTCTCTCCTCCCTCTCCCAGCAAAAAACTCTGAACCCCTCCACGCTCCGCTTCGGAGAGGCGGCGTGTCACTCCCAGCACAGCCGAGTGTCTCATTCAGGATGACGGGACGACACGGCTTTAGTATCAACACATAGTGATGCTGTTTTTAATATTGAAAATGAAAGGGTGCAAAAGCTCACTATTTTATGCTTGACAGTTTACACTAGCAGTTGTCATATGTGTATATAGTCTTTGTATATTTTAAAGATGCACTCCCTTGTTTTAGGCACCCAATTGTTCAAATCCAAAATTTCCCTTCCGAGCTGATCAAGTCAAGACAATTTGATTTAGATATATTTATATATTTATATATATAGTATCCCAATATCACAACTCACTTCAAGGGGCATTTGGAGCTTCCTGTTGATGTTCTGAAACTCTGCTGTGTTTATTTCCAACACAGTCGCCGCTTTGCTTCATGTACTGCACTGTCCGTCGGCTATAGTCTTTGCGGTGCGTTCAAATGCAACTTGTCGGCCAAGGCGAAGGCGACGTGAGGCGACGCAACTGGCGGCCTTCATCGCCGCTAGTTCTTTGAAGTTCTTTCACCGCCAACACACACTTGGTCTGTCGGAAACTCGCTGAAGTTACGCCGTGCTGACAGAGCGTAGGTGTGTGGCTACAGCGGGCACGGAGTCACCGGCAACGTTAGCAGCTGCTAACGTAGCACAAACACACACACTGTTTATCCGGATTAACGATAGCGATTTTCCTACAGACAGAGTGTCGTTACGCCGGGCAGACGCACAGTGGACAACCTGCTAAACTAAACCAAATGTGCGGTGGAGACTTTTACTGGGAAAGTGGCTGCCTGCTAAGTTAACGCTCCCGTACGATGAACTGGAGACAGTGAACGCAGCGTTACGCTCCCGTATGGTGAACTGGAGACAGTGAACGCAGCATACGCCCCAGTACGGTGACTCATTTGTCTGTTGTCCTCATTCACTGCAGCTGGAGCACCGCTGCATGCGAGGCACAGATCTTGTCGGTTAAGGGTTAATAATCAGTTAAAGAGGGTCGGTTATTGGTTAAGAACATTTTTCTAAATTAGCATCCCTAGTTATGACCTTGTTATGACCACAGATGAAACTTCCAACATCTCCTTCTCTTAGAGAGCCTGGTGTGTGGAGGTGAGAAAGTAGACAGGATTTGAAATTCTCAAGACCAATTTTTAAATCCTGCAGACGACTTCCTCCATTACTTTTATCTGTACGAATGAGTGCAACACCATGAATGCCTTCCAGGAGAGACTGAAAGTGGAACCATTATCCCCATTTGTATGATTCGTTGCATCTTGCCTCTCTATGACGGCAGGATTTATTCTCCACCTTTGAGTGTGGCCATTAGGAGCAGCTACATACACCTTTTACCCGTAGCTCGTATGAACCAGCTTGTAAACTGACCATTGGGTTTGAAGAAATACTATCTTTCTATCTTTTGTGTTTGACGGATCGATGGACCTTTTCTTGGAACCTGCTTTTAAAGAGTAAGACACAGCACTTAAAGCATGCTGGGGTGATGTGGTAATCCTTATATCCTTTAATTCAGAGAAAGTTAAAACAAAGTCCAAACCAGAAAAGCAAGTCTCTAAGGTTAAGGTTACATTTGAAGACGTTAGCACAAAGTATGAGACAGGGTTCATTCTGGCAGCTATTTTAGATTTAGTCTTAAAATAAATATTAAATAAAACCAAGAGGGATCGAGCTAGTGGTTGTAACTAAAGATTATCTTTTATTATCTATTAATATGCCAATTATTTTTTTTCATTAATCAATTAATCATCTGATCTAAGCAATGTTGAAAAACAGTGAAAAGATGCCAGTCACAACTTTGCAGAGCAGACTCTTCAAAAGTCTTTTTTTTATCTGACCTGAAGACATTCAGTTTCTATATGACAAAGAGAAGCAGCAAAGGCAGCAATCGTGCCATTTGAGAAGATGGAGGCAGAGAATGTGTATCATTTGTTCTTGAAAACGGACTGAAACAATGAATCAAAGTTGTTGTTTGGATGCTGCTGCATACATAAAAGGTCATTTTACTGCCTTGTGAGCAAAATAAAGGTTTGCCATTGCTTGACAACAGCATCCCATCCCTCCCACACCTACTCATCACAGTTTAAGGAGTCCCACCTGGTTCTCTGCAGCAGACAGCAGAGTGCTGTGTGTTGGACCTGACCCATGGATGTGTCCACATTGTTAGTTCTCTGTGATGAGCTCTCTGGGGACATAGCCCCACTTATTAAGCTCAAATGAAGCAAGATGGTGGGCTGGGTGTGACAGGGCTGTGATGAGCACTTGCTCCTCCAGCTCCATGCACTGCTTGATGGGCAGTAAGTGGCCAAAGTGGGCCATGTGTGAGACAGCCACGCCTGGATTAATGGACCAACTGAGACGCCATTGATCTCAAGTC
The DNA here is from genome assembly GCA_916701665.1 of Sebastiscus tertius. Lineage (NCBI taxonomy): Eukaryota > Metazoa > Chordata > Actinopteri > Perciformes > Sebastidae > Sebastiscus > Sebastiscus tertius. Next base: position 11,404 of record CAKAOH010006885.1, read on the forward strand.
CAGCCTTCTGTGACCCTGCATCCTTATATGAGCACTTTTACTGAGTGTGCCCTCTGCACCTTCTCTCTGAATGGATCCGGAACTATTGATAGCCTACCACTAGGTGGCAGCACACTTTGTAAATCTGCGTTTGGTAGATTTAGATTGTGGAACTGGTTAAAGTGTCATCTCACAGTGAAAAGCTAGCATTCTGTTATTCACAGGAAACTCAAGGAAATGTGGATTCCTAGAAATCTGGATGTTTCTATTCATTTTTTTTTCTCTACAATAAACAAGTTACATCATTTTATAGGATTATAAAACCAACAAAAGCACACTGCTTTTCAACACAGCTTGTGTCTTGAATGGAAAAGTAATCATGGTAGTACAGCGGGATGATTGAGACAGAATTACAGAAAACTCTGCTTTTTTAAAAATCAATAATTTACTGCATGGCGCATATAGAAAGAAACAAAATGCCACTTGTAAGTGCAGATTTTATTTCAGTTATAATGTTTTTTTTTAATAAATACAGTTATGTGTTTTGTGGTCTTGTGCATCCATAGTTATACATATCAAACTAGATAACCTAAAGAATCCTTTGGTTATCTAGTTTGATATTTTTAACCAAACATGTCATTTCAAATTTGGTCTCCATGTTTCTCTTAACATTATGTCAGTAAGTCTGAGCTGCCCTCAGCACTAGGGAATTGAGATTGAGTTACATAAAACCTGTGAGAAAAATCCATTAGAGCTGAGCTGCTCCTTGATGACAGTAATGAGTAAAGGCCAACGAGAATGAGACCAATGTAAATCCAAATTTGGAGACCTATAAAGTGTTACTCTAAAGTTAGTCTCCTGCTTTTTGCCTGATTGAGCTGTTGATGTTACAGTAAAGACTTCATTATATCAAATGTATTTTTTACCTTTGCTGTCATGAAAGTGCTCCAATAGCTTCATTCAGGCTGTTCTTATAATTTGTGTGTATCCCACAAAATCACTTTGTGTGTAATTCACATGATCGTCAACCACGAAATATAAATAGCAGCAAACGCCGCGTAGGGAGGAGGTGAGGGCGGACGGGTGGGTCAAAAAATACCAGACTTTCACCAGGAGTTCGTTTCCCTCGTGAAACCAGAAGCCAAACCTCGATCTTTTCCTTAACTTAGCTAAGAAGTTTGTTGCCCAATCCTAACCAAGTCAATCTTTTCCTAAGCCTAAGTAGTTTTGTTGCCTAAACCTAACCAAGTTGATCTTTTCCTAAACCTAAGTAGTTTGTTGCCTAAACCTTACCAAGTCAATCTTTTCCTAAGCCTAAATAAGTAGTCTTCTTGCCTAAACCTAACTAAGTAGTTTTGTTGCCTAAGCCTGAGGAAGTTGTTTCCTGTAAATTGACACGCATTGCTGGACATTCGTAGGAAAACGAACAAAAAAGGAAGAATCCATTCTTTCGTAAAGGTATCATACGAACCGTTGTATGAGGATACGCTGCTTTATTTGACTTGCATGCAGCTACAATTGATTTGTGGAAAAGTCATGTTTTTTTTTATTAAATTCTGCATTGGACAATATTTCGATGCCTGCAGTAAAGATGAAGGATCAGGAAAGTAATTACACTGTCATGACTTAAAGCAAAATGTGCTTTATCTGAAACTTGTCTCTCTTTTTATTCATTAAGAGTCTGACTTTGCATTAGGAAAGAGAAAAGTAAATAAAATTAAAATTTGTGCTCAACAAAGTTTGATTTTCTTAAGTTGGAATCACATAATTGATGCGTTTTCTGAATGTTTCAGCTAGATCAATTTGATGACTTAATATGTCTATCTTTGCAAATCTTTCCTCACACTGTTTGCAAATTGTCTGTCTCCCACTGAGCGGAGGAGTGAAGCAAAATTACGAGTATAAGCTTTCATCAAAGAAACAAAAATATTTGGCCAAATTGCAGCACATGAACAGCATGGTGCTCCGTCAGACCCGAACAAAGCTCTCCGTGGTAATGACTTAACGTCGGTCTGTATTTTCTGCACGTCCTGCTACAAGCGACACGGTAGCACACCAAACAGAGCAGAACGCCCCGAGACAGCTGCATGTGGGGTTGATGCTATATGTGTGTGTGTATGTGTTTGGTGGGGTGGGGGGTCTGTACGCCTCCTTCCAGTGATGTCAAGGTGAATCTTTTATGAATTCCTGTGGCTCCTGTGTTCTCCAAGCGTGATTCAGTTATATGCTTAAAATAACCTTGTATGTCCACGATGATGTTGCTGTTCTGGAGCATCACTGATGTACTGTACTATGACATTTCATGTATAGTCACATCTGAGTTTGAGCTGAATATATAGCTTCAGTTATAGCATATCAACAGTGTGACAGCCTTCTTGAAGCTGTATTGGCAGTGCCGTGTGTAACATCTGGCTTGAACTTTAGTTCAAAACATTGAAAAAAAATAACTAATAATATCAACAGAGTGTGAAGAGGATACAGTGTTGACATTATGTCAAAGTCGTCTATGCATTGTGTTGCAGAGATATCTGCTGATATGAGATCCCCGGTGCTGGGGTTTGTGCTCTGGCTGAATTTGAGTTGCTACAGCTCCACTAACTGAAGGTCTGAATGCCGCACGCTCTCCTTCCGATGAAGTAGCCTCCTGGTTGGCGGGGAGGACGAAACTAAAATATGAGTTGTTTTCTTGTTTCTGCCACTTTGGACTCAGGGAAGGTGTGTCAAGTTTCTGCTCATTACATGAAGAGTGTATTTTCAAAATAAACTTCCATATTCACCGGAAACGTAGAGTTGCGTAACTGGTGTGAGAATAAAGTCCAGAAGTTATGACTTACGACAGTGTTGGCCGCGGTCGGAGGACGCGGGGGAGACCGTAGCTTTGGTCTCCAGGACCGGAGTCTCTGCTGTACTCTTCTAACATTACAGCTGAAATATAGACTGATATTGTGCTTTTAACTGACGTGTGTCTCCTCACTGTTATGAGCGATGAACGTTCATGTCTATGTAGAGCGAGCACAAGCGCCATCAACAGGACGCTGACTTTCGTTGACAACGGCCACAGGTGTTGCTGTTAACAAGCAATTTCTGATTCTTACAAACAGTCCCTTTAAACTACGTCAGTTGCCCTGATCGTCTAATAACGACACAGATGGGTTTTCCATGAACGGGTTGGTTGCGCATGTCTGGAATGTAACAGAGTGGCAAATACACAAAATGATTTAGTAAAGAAATAACACAAGACTGTAAATCCTTAGGAAGTTCCCCCATAAGTGTTGCTTTCAGTTCTTTCATCACAGTGTTTTGAAAAGTGAAAAAAAAAATATATATATGAAATTCTACTTACAGTGGATTTAATACATCTTGAAGTGCTGCACAGAGGGGTGTAGTGGAGGCTACACACAGGTATACTCACCTCCTTTTCTGGCAATTTACAGTATACCTACCTATCAGCCGAAAAGACATTAGAGAACATAAAGGAGAGTATACCCACTTCCTCCTCCGTAACCTCCCCATCTACCTAGTAGATCACCCTGGGGTGATTTAAAACACATTCCTAGTGGCATCAGCTTAAATTAATCATAAAAGATATCTATAAGGTCATTGATAAACGTATTGAGAATGTCTGTTGAGCTGCTCAAGAGCTTCTGTGTTTTGGACATACTTCTAGAGGCAAAGATAACAACCCCTTGCTATCAGTTTTATCCTTTAGACGAAGGGGATGTAAAACAGAAAATAGCTGAAAAGGTTAAAATACTTCCAATAAAAGAGGTTTACAATGTTGTCAATATTTGCTGATCTGCTACAAAGGAGTTCAGTTTACAGAGGCAGCCACTTAGATTGGTTTGTGTTACAGACTGGGTATTGTGTATTAGTCAAATCCTACTGAGAAAACAAAAATCAAACCTCATCAGCTCCACCTACAGGGCCAGCTGCTGAGATCAGGCCAGCCTCTCTTCCCCTCAGTCAGCTGCTCACTGGCTAAATTGCAGATTTTTTTGAAAGAGTCAAATCTGTCCCTCCTCGCTGAGGAGAGACAGCCACTGACCTCGGGCATAATGAGATGGGAACTCTTGATTAAGTTCCTCTCTAATTTGAGAGTATAATTGAACATGTTGCAGATAGCACATTTGTGCTATCGACAAGCTACTCCGTGAGGGCATGATGGTAATTCATCCCCGGCATGCTCAGGACTCTCACTCATTACAGTTGGAGAAATCAGGGGCACTTGCTATTGATTATTCAACGCTTAAAAAGGAGAAAAAGAAAATCAACCACGCTGCCAAAGTGAACATCATCTATAATCAGCTCACTGGGGTTTATCATTAGCAACTGGGAATATGCAAAGTGAGACACTGCCCTACAGCTATCTTTATCCTAATTCCCCTTCAGAAACTTGCTCTTATCTTGACATCTATGATGCTGAATGTAGAAAAAAAGAAGCAAATATTGTCTCTGTTGATTCTCTCTCTCTATGACAAGTGGAAATAAAAAAAGATTTGAAAAATCAAGTGAAATGAGTGATACTCTACTTGTCCCAAAAAGAAAAAAAAAACACACTTAATTACACAGAAGCCTTATTTACCACAACTACCACTCAGAAGTGGGACATCAGAGAATCAGAGAAAAGCACTCTCAGTAATAGATCTTAATATAACGTATAGTGAATAGAATTCTTTTGTATAAAATAAAAAAAAGTTGGTAAAAGTCAAATATTCTGAGACAATATAACTCATTGTTGTTGAAGCAATATACATTTTATCTACACGCCTCTTATTGTCATGCAGCAAGGAAATAAAGAGTCCCCCCAGACAAAGAGCTCTATTATTCTCTCATTCTTACAGTATCAAATTGTCCAGGTAGTTGAGAGACCGTATGCCCCGTAAGTCCCGATCATTCTAACCAATAATAAAGAATTCAGAGTTAAAAAAAACAAACAACACTTTTCGGGGATTTGGTAATAAACAACAAAAGATAGAAATCAGTTTGTTCAGTTCAGTTCTGCCCCCCTCAAGTCTTTTTGGATTTTGTCGAGTCAATTCTAAAGTCATGTGACTTTTGTCCAAACCTCTGCTTATCTGGTGTGGAAATAGCTGAAGTTATTTGTCAACGGTTAGCTGAATAAATATCTGTTAGCTAAGCTGAACGGCAGAGAGTGCGTCTAGTTAGCAAACCAAACAAGCACAAGCAGAAAGGAGCTTTGATAGCGACGGCCTGGGTAGAGAGCTAGCTCATTTCCTGTCAAGACAGTTACATCGCTAGCTCAGGTTCTGCCGTTGTCAGGCTAAGTGAGGTGAAGAGCAAAAAGAGTGAGGAGAAGAGACTGTGCAAGGTCTTTTGTAGCCCTATGGGGGAAGGCCGGTCTCGCCCTGCCTGCAACAGTCTCATTGGCCTTGACAGGCGTTTTAAGAAAGGTTCCTCATGTTGGTCTCGAGAGGACGCAACCTTCATACTGATGTATTACCGAGCAAAACGGAAGATTAGACCTGCTAAACATCAGCATGTTAACATTGTCATTGTGCCTACTGAGTACGGGCTCAAAGAGCTGCTAGACTCTTAGTCTTGTTAACGTTTTATCATATAATTTCTATTTCTTACACCCTCCATAAGCATTTCAAAAATGTCTCTGCAAGGATATAATATAGGCCAAAATCTAAGTTATGACTGTATCAGACACACTGCTCAAACCACAGAGAGACAAAATTTGTCCAAGAGTGATTTTGCGAAGGCAGTGCCTATCAGCAGAGCTTTGAAGTGGCATGCTGATATGAGCATGTTAAAGCGTCGACATGTTAATGTGAGAGAAAAGTTTCAAGTGTGAAAAGATAAAAAGCTGCTGAAATGATCCAAGCCATTTACCAAACACTGGACTGGTTGTGAAATAACCCCTCCACGGATCACTCAGCCTTCCAGGGAACACAGCGGCGGTGGAGTTTATGAAATGAGCATGAAATCATAAATGCAGACTGTGTGTTGTCGGCTCTGATGTGAAAATGATGTTACTCCCACCATAAAGGGATTGTGTGACAATAACATGAACTGGGCACACAGTTTTCCCCCATTTGTCAAAAGGACAACATGTACGCTAAACAGAGTATCTATGGTTCAGGTTAGGTGTGTAAAGCCGGTAAATTCATTCAAGTAAATAATTCAGTTTTTAACCGATCCAGTTTAATCATTTATGAAAGAAGCACAGCAGTTGTCGAGATGCATCGTTCACAGATATTCCCCAGACTAACTTTTGTTCATGTTTTCCTCTGTATGAAGGAGGCAAGAGGAGGTACAAGTAGAAACAGGAAGTACCTTGACACTGCAGGAGATTACTGTAGCTGGAGATGGAGCTGTGCCTATGTACTGTATAGTGGTAGTTTCATTTTGTAGCCACTCCACCCTTTTAAGGACTTTGCTATTGGTTGATTATGAGGATACAACACAGTGTCAATCCAGTTCATGAAACAGTCGCGGAAGTTAATTTGATTTGTGTATAGACACAAATTTCCCTTTTTTTTTCGTGATGTTCAGCACGGCTTCCAACAAGGTATTCTTTGCGTGTCCATTTACGCTACAGTGTCAAAATAAACCTACTTAGTTAGGTTTAGGAAAAGATGGCGGTTTGGGTTAAACTAACTCTGGAAGGGCCGCAACTTAAGTACGGAAGTTACGTGACCAATAAATCAACTCTGACTTGTGGTTCCCCAGGGGGACACGAATGCCGGTCTCCTGGGTGAAAGTCTTGTGTTTTTTATGATCCACTCATCCACCTCGACCTTCTCCCTACGTGGCGTTCGTCTCTCTTTATACTTCCAGGTTCACAATTACATGGATTACATACAAATTCATTTCAAGTAACTCCGCTGAAACTTGCATGTCTGGTCTCATGCAGTATTTCCTGTTTAAAGGCAGAGCGTGGACTTACAGGAAATCTTTTTTACATTTCGATCTCGTTAGGTCAGGCACGGCCGCTCGGTGTGGGAGGATCCCCCTCCTCCCCTGTGGCGGTGCGCCGCGACCGGTGCTAGGGCGACTAGTATGCGGTATTCTAGACCGGATGGCAGGCAGCAGATGACAGAGCGTTACATTACAACCATAAGAGACATGAGAGACTTGGACTTGCAAAAAATGACTTGAGAGCATCTCTGGGTTGAGTCTGTCGACCAATCAGAGGCTGTGTTCTTGACCGTGTGGCAGCTCTGATCTCAAACACATTGCTTAATGGAATAACATGAGATTGACCCTATCCATAGAATGATGTAAATAAATAATGTAGCATCTCTTTTGCGCATTTGTAAAGTATTGTAAGGCACACCCCCAGGGCACGTTGAGCATGGATATACACATTTGATTTTGTTTTTATGCATTAAAGAATTACCCTTTATGGTAATAATGTATATAGAAACTATTACTTATTTCCACTCAACTCTCCAACTGTGCAAACCCTTTTCTTGTCATTTTACCCTCATAGAATTCTATCTTGGTGATGAAACATATTTCTCTCGTTTTCAATGCACACAGCATGTTATTAGTATGTCAGACATTACGGTCTGTCATGGAATATCTGATGCTAGGTTGCTCCCAGGATGCCATCACCCCTTATCACTGCAATATATCCAAAGACATATAGACATGCTCTACAAATAGCAGAGGCATTGGGAGTTACCCCATGGTGAAGGTAGACCTAGTGTTGTGATGTGCTTTTTAATTATTTCCATCAGTCTGTGCTGAGTAGGAGAACGGGATCCTAGCACTGAACATACACTGGTCCTGTGATAGGCTGATAGGCCAGGCACCTCCACTGTAGCGTGCACACTGGATATCCATCCATCATGCTAAACGAAAGATGGACGAAGCGTGCGTTGAAGGTGTGTGTGTGTGTGTGTGTGTGTGTGTGTGTGTGTGTGTGTGTGTGTGTGTGTGTGTGTGTGTGTGTGTGCTGAGATAACATTAAAAAATGCACTAAATGTCTCTCAGTTGAAAAATGACCCATTTCCAAATGTATCACAATCTTGTAACGCTGCTCGACTGACCGCATGCAATCATGTTATTACCTGGACGATTTGTCGGTATAGCTCAGTGAGTGGAGTTAATGACTTGAGATGTACAGTGGAGATCTCGCTGTTCTTCCTCCAGCCCACACCATGGATAGCATTGTCCAGCTCTGCTTTGTCTCTGGCCTTCATGCTGATATTTGATCCACCTCTCCTCACACATACACAGACTGGTGGACATTTCCAACCTCTACATGTTGTCTATACTCCTGCACTTTTGACCATGTCAGGAAAAAAATGCAGTAATTGCAGTAATTTCAGGGAGCAGTATCTGACAAAAGGGTGGGTGAGATGGCTTGTGCGTGCAGCTTATACAGGTCGTGATGTTGATCTCAGCTCGCTGTAATGGCTCCAGGCCATTAACCCTCACTGTCATTTGCACTGACATGTGCTTTTGAAAAAGGAAAATGGCGCTGCCCACATAGCTCCTACAGTAGACTCACCACTCCTGCTGCCAGCCTGTGGCTTAGTGCCATGCCATTTCCCCCCATCTACTCTATCATCATCACTGCAGTTAAATCCTGCACAACAGGCTCCCGCAGACTTTGATGTCCATTCAATTTGCACATGTATTCATTATAATAACAATACACCGTATTTAAATACAATTACTGTAAATGTCTTTTTTTTCCTACTATCTCCTGTCACTAATTAATGAATGATTGTCTCAGTTCTTTAAAATCGTTACGTTTATTATGTAAAACTCCCTTTGTCAGCTGAGTCTGATGTGTTTAACACTTCACCATTGTTTGAATTTGAAAAAAAAAGCAGATTTGGGCATATTGCATAATCAGAAGACTGAGATGGCAAATAAAATGGTGCCATCCATGCCCAGGTTTTTATTTTTATTTCTTCAGCACAGAGAATAGAGTCAGCGGTGAGAGCAGACAGACCAACCACAGGATTATATGATAGTAGATCTGTGATTGTAGCATGAATTCAAACTACTGTTAACCATCAGAGACCCACGATCACGACGACTTTACTTTCTTTCAGAAGCTGTAGCAGGTTGGGTTTTAGAGATAGAATGTCATGTCATGATAACTAACACATTTTGTTTTCTCTTGTCATCGTGGTTACGTTTAGGCAACAAAACCACTTAGTTAGGTTTAGGAAAAACATCATGGTTGGGCTTAAAATAACTATGGAAACACATCGCTAACATAACTTCAAAATAACTTAATCTAAAAACGTTTTGATAAAAGAAAGTAGAAAGTCCGTTGTCCCTACATGCCGTCGCTGTGTGATCAGCTCTCTGTGTGCTGCAGTGTCACGCTCCACTGGGCTGAGAAGTGTTTGCTGATATCATGTTTTCTCCAAAGCCACACAGGTCAGCCCCTCAGAACTGCAAGATGTCTTTCAGGAGACCTCCTCCAATATCTTCCAGATCAACGCCAACGGTAAAAAAACCCACTCATCACTAAAGCTGTGTGTGTGTGTGTGTGTGTGTGTGTGTGCATGCATGCATTTGTTGTTGTGCTAACATAAATACCTTTTGAGGTGAGGTAGTTTTAGTACCAGTTATCAATTAAGGTTTAGATTACTTTAGGATTAAAGGAACTGTTTGTATCTTCCTACATGTATAAATCGGGTCGGTGTCCCATGCACGCTCGCGTGTGGCTACGCTGTTCCAACACAAACTACACAGAAGCACCAAAACCTCTTGGTTGTATCTAGTGAAGTCTGTTAAACAGTGTTGGCCGCGGTCGGAGGACGCGGGGGAGACCGTAGCTTTGGTCTCCAGGACCGGAGTCTCTGCTACTCTGCTCCTCTGCCTGCCTTCACTCACACACCGCGCTCGTTCTCGCTCTCCCGCTCCACCTCTCACGTGCATGCTGCTCACTCCACACTGCAGAAGAGTTAGTTTAGCTCTGAGAATATCTAGTGAATGTACAGCTGAACTCTAGAGTGATATTGTGCTTTTAGCTGACGTGTGTCTCCTCACTGTGTTGAGTGATGCTCCTTCATGTCTATGTAGAGCGAGCACAAGCGCCAGCAACAGGACGCTGACTTTTGTTGACTTAACGGACACAGGTGTCGCTGTTAACAAGACATTTCTGATTCTAACAAACAGTCCCTTTAATGCTTGTACTAGTGTATTAGTGCTACATTAAATTTGGATTAAGGTAATGTAAGGATTAATGCTTGATTGTTGGATGTATTAGTTATAATAATATAATATATCAGTTTATTAGTTTTAGTAATATGTTTAAATTTGGCATACAGGTAGTTGTAGAATGATTGCTTTGGTTTAGGGTTATTTTTAGAAGTGGTGTAGGTTTAAAACAGGATTATTTGGTGATGGATTAGGATATCTTCATCAATTCTAAACCTGTTCTCTGTCTTCTGTGTGCCAGTTTGGTGTTGTTTCTCTTTGTATCCAGTATATTCACTCATTTCACAAAGGATGAAATGATGAGAGGTTCTTTTAAAAAATGATTAGAATTTGCTCTCTATGAGTGTTAAAGTAATCCTTAATTCAGATTTGAGTTTAATTAAGACTTGGAAGGTTTGTCTTTAAGACTGAAGTGTTCCGGACAAACTCAATGTTTGTATTGTTCCTCCAGTTGTCACACTAGAGAAGAATCTTCAGTCACTGGGGACATCTAGAGATACAGCAGAGCTACGGCAGAGTCTGTGAGTAACACACACACACACACACACACACACACACACACACACACACACACACACACACACACACACACACACACACACACACACACACACACCAAGGATGGTAACTAAGTATTTTAGCATTTACTCACTTACTGTTCTTGAGCATGCTTTTGAGATATCTGTACTTTACTTGAGTAGTCTCATTTCAGGACACTTTATACCTCTCTGCAACATTTCAGAGAGAAACATTACTATATATTAGTTTTATATTCCCAGCAGCTAGACAGCAATAGGCTACTTTACAAATTGAAATTGTAATACATACAGTAACATATGAATAACTTGTAAAATGATTATGCATTGAAAAAACAAAGAACTACCAAACAGTATATCAAATTTGCCCAAATGCTAAAAATGTTATTGTTTCATCTTCTCAGATGGGATAGATAGATAGATAGATAGATAGATAGATAGATAGATAGATAGATAATGTGCCGCCGTTCCGTTGTCTTCAATTCCAGAGAACTGAATCATTTTGATGTTTGAACTTTTAGTCAGACAAAACTATATATATCTGTGTCACTTTAAGCTCTGGATAATTGTGACGGCATTTCTCACTTATTTCTTAAAAAGCAAACAATCCATTAAAAACAAAAAATCCATAATGAAAATAGTCATTAGTTTCAGCCCCATTAAAAAATGGACTCAAAAATAGCTCTTATTTTAAAGTTACCGTGAACATTTAACTGGTTATGAAACAGTCTCATTGTAATACTGATACCTCTATATGACCTACATACTGTAAGTAAACGAGACCATCGGTGAGAAGATTGGCTTATTCTATAGAGTTATTCTTAGTGCTCGCATCGGGTCTGATTCCCCCCGATGCAGGAAAACGAGAGGCTTTCTAAAGGGAACCTGTTGCTTGGAAACACTCCTGCTTTTGTCCACAGGGATCAAAATCAACACAAAAATGACAGTTCCTGGTAGAAGCTTT
>CAKAOH010006889.1:0-12954 GCA_916701665.1 Sebastiscus tertius
CTCAAGATATGTGAATGTAAATGGGTTCTCTGGGTACCCACGAGTCTCCCCTTTACAGACATGCCCACTTTATGATCATCACATGCAGTTTGGGGCAAGTCATAGTCAAGTCAGCACACTGACACACTGACAGCTGTTGTTGCCTGTTGGGCTGCAGTTTGCCATGTTATGATTTGAGCATATTGTTTTATGCTAAATGCAGTACCTGTGTACCTGTGGTTTCTGGACAATATCTGTCATTGTTTTGTGTTGTTAATTGATTTACAATAATAAATATATACATACATTTACATAAAGCAGTATATTTGTCCACTCCCATGTTGATAAGAGTATTAAATACTTGAAGAATCTCACTTTAAGGTACATTTTGAACAGATAAAGAAGGTGCGATTAATGTGCAATTAATCACAATTAAATATGTTAATCGATTGACAGCCCTAATTCCAAAACATAGTATTTTACATGCAGTTTTGGCAGGGAGTTTTTATTTTTATAGTATTTAGAGCCACTATGTGTAGAATCCAACTTTAGCAAACGCACCCTGGTCGTAATATCAAAAAATACACCGTGGCAGACACCAAGGGATGATCAGTATAATGTCATAAAAAATACTACCCATATGCAGTGGGTGGTTTCAGAATACTTCAATATTGAATTTGGAGGATGTCAGTAACTAGAACTCATGTAATGTGGTGAGACTGGAGAAGACAAATAGGTTCATCCGATGTTGCTGAATGGAGCTTTCTCTGAACACAGCGCTACCTTACCTTGCTGCTACAGTATTTAGGAGACTCTCGTGTAGTTCACTCCCAAGTTTCAATCTGTAACCTCCCGCGGTTTCCTGCCAGTGTCCATTATCTGAGCTGTGAGTTTGATGAGGAGAGCTACTGTGAATCTACAGCATTTCAATTAGGAGGGATGGGATGCTCATTTCCTTGACAGCCCCACTTTAAAAAGGCAATTTATTATATAATCTAAAATGTTACTGTTTCGCGAGGAAAGGTCGGGGAATCATCTAATGACTTTAGTAATAATTCATAGTGAGCTTGGCTTTTCATGCCGGCCATTATTTTGCCGGGAATAGATGTGATATTTTAAAATGGATTTTCCAGTGATATGTAATTTCTGAGCTGGAAGGCTGTTGGACCGTAAAAAACCTCTGCCAACGCAGATGGCCATGTTTGTGTTTTTGTTTTTTGATATTTTGACAAAATGCAGCATGAATGAAATGCTGTACAGACGTTGTCTTGGGCATCGTGAATGACTCTCCCACCAGTAAATAAATGGCATAGTTAATAAACAGAAATCCAGATCCAGATTAGGGATATCACGAGAAGTCTTCGGTACCAAGTCGATGCCAAAATTGTAATTACATGACGGGACTAATTTTTCTACAGATGGATAGAATTCCTTTATTGTCATTGTCAATAGCAATCCTGACACTGCACACACATCTATTTAACAGTAGTGCAAATAAAGAAGAGTAAAAAAAAGTATTATGAATAGAAAAATGTATATTTGTTTGACCTATAAAAACAGTAAGATATTGCACATCAGATATTGTGTTTTGCTGAGTTGTATTGGCTCTAAATACACACATAAAAAATAATATATTGAGTTACATTATGATGCATTCAAGTAAAAAATTAAGCAATTTGATATGGGGCGATGGTAAATTATAAGGGGTGAGAATCACCAGAGGCCCCAAGATATGATATTATCATGACACTTAAGTCACGATACGATCTTATTGAGATTTTAAACATTTTGTGATATGCTGATTTATTACCTTTTTTCAACTGCAAATTATGCAGTTTGTCATCATCTGTTTTATATAATAAGATTCAGAGTTGTCATTCACATATCTTGAGGTCAGAAGTCAAGGGAAAATTTTGGAAATGGCCATGCCAGTTTTTCCTCGTCAAAGTTTTGCCTAACTTTGGAGCGTTATTTAGCGTTCTTCCCGACAAGCTAACATGACATGTTACCAATCAATTCCCTATGTTTTCTAGTTTCATATGATACCAGTATCTTCACTCTAACTTTAAAACTGAGCCCGCTACAGCCTCTGAAAGACAGAAAAGCGGCCGTCGGACAGTAAAGAGGTTAATAGTTGATATAATAAAAGATACTTGACGTCTGTGTATCAACACACAAAATATCACGATACTATACTGTATTTATTTTTTCCTCCCCCCCCCTAGTAAATTATAACGTTATTATGATGATGTAATCTTGTACAATTTAGTTTTTGGCGAGAAACTTGAGGCAGATCATCAGGGATTTATTATAAATTCACAAAAAACTGTATGCATACTGTAATAAAGGAGTGTATGTTGAAGTGCATTGGATTTAGTTTTTGTTTTTTTACCGTAGTCTAAAGACGTAACGGTTATCTGTCCATCAGAATTTATGTAAATCTGTGTGCTAGTTCCTGTAAAAGAGGCAGTAACGTAACCTCTTCCCAACCTCATTAGTGCAGGTAATAAAAGTCTTCATGTGCCTGTTGGTGGAGGCATTGTTATTAGAAAGGCCTTACCACAGCATGAATGCAAACGCTCTAATCATGTCCGACCCCAGTAGAGCAGTAAGAGGTGATACTTTTGGGTGCTCGAAAATAAATTACATTGCATTTCCACGACTCATTTTATTTCCCGCGTGACTTCTGCTTTACATGTTAGATGGTCTACCGTGTGCGACATGATGCGGAAGAAGGGATATTAAGGTGAAGACATTTTGGATCAATGGTTGACACTTGCATTGATTGCAGGGTTTATACCTACATCGCTGTGAGGTTTGCATCCTTTATCAGTTATAATTGATCTGGATTTGTGGGACCTTCAGAACAGTCAATGTGTGACCCAACAAAGTGGGAAATACTAATGGGAAACTGCAGGTTTTCTGTGATATCGCAGTAGATTTCAGTGCTGTTATTGTCTACTTATGCAGAAAATGAATAAATGCTGCAAGAAATTGATGCACGTTATCAAATCAGGACTTGAAGCACAATGTTGAGCTGGTAGCTAGCAGAAGCCTCCGGCCAATTACGTAAATAAACGCTATAACGTGGGCTTCAGAATAAAGTAGTGCTTTTTCAGCGTTTATTTTCTTAGCAACTCTGTCTTTGAACGGTCTGAATGAGACAGCAGAGGAGGAGAGACAGGTGATCAGAGAGGGGAGAGGACAGGAGATGGGGAGACAGTCAGCTGCAGCTGGACTCAGTGCCTGTCGGAGGCTCTTTCAGTGTCACTAGCCAGCGCTGCTGCAGTAACGTGACTGATCTCCGTTTCAGCGGCAGTTTATGAAATGGACTGTTTTGTCCTTGGTTTTAACATTGTAAAACTCATCTTTACATCGAGGAACAATACTATAGTGTCTCCATATTTCACGGTCTCTACCGTTCTATCTATCTGTGTAACTCAGCCAAGCCAACCAACCTCGTGACGTCACAGGCTAGAGTACTGCAACATGGCGATGAAACGGATCTTCTTATTTTCTTTTAAATGCTGACATTTATCATGTTTGCATTATAATTGTTCATTAGAGTGGCTGCATTTGACAAGATGGAGAATTGTTCAAAATGTGTGATGTTTCCTGTGAAACTTGTTCTCCTGTTGTTCTGATGGGGAGTGAATCCCCATGCAACTCCTACCTGCTGTCCTGTCCTGTCCTGTCCTGTCCTGTCCTGTCCTGTCCGTCATGCCCTTGGCTGCCTTGGCCCATCCGAGACAGTCACACAGAGACCTGTCACGCAGATGTCCTCCTGAAAGACAGAGGGCGCCGTCTGCTCCGCCCGTCAGTCTCTGTGTGTCTCTGTCCCCCCTGCTCGACCCGGCTTTGGCTCTGTTAACCCTCTTCTCTTCTCCCCTCCTCTCTCTCTCGCGGCACCAGGCGCGGCTCCCCTCCTGTTCATCCACCCTAAGCATTGCTGAGGTACTCCTGCATGCGTTCTAATGCAACCGTTACGGCCGTCATCATGGCATCGGTTTACACTCCTCCCTCCTTCCCTCTCCAAACGCACTTATTACTTCCTGCCTGGAATGACTGCTTCATCCCCTTAAAAACCTCATATCCTTTCCCCTGTGTGTGTGTGTGTGTGTGTGTGTGTGTGTGTGTGTGTGTGTGTGTGTGTGTGTGTGTGTGTGCTGTCCTGCCTGCTGCACTCCTGCTGTCTCTTTGTGGTTTTTTAAACACTTACCCAAAATCCTGTTTTTGTGTGGATGTGGTCTTGTTGTGTTTTTCTTCTAATTTTTGTCTCGTAGTAAAAATGTCCTTCACTCCGGTGCACACATACTGTATCTAACCCTCGCCTTGTTTCCACACTCACACACACGCCCTCCAAAATAAACAAACCTCCATCACTCGGCATCTTCCTCAAACTGCGTTTCAACCTCAGAATTGAAGTTGAAAGATGCTTGAATTATGTATTTGAATGAAAGTGATATTGCTTGCACAAAAAGTGTGTGTTCACATCTCAGTTCCTTTTTTTAAAACACGCACACACAGACACACGGCATCTTGTAAATGTGTTGCGAGCGTTTGTAGCTCTCCTGTGCTTGGTACTCTGGTCAGGCCCCAATGACTCTGATCTGTAAGTGATGAAGACGTGGCCTCAGTGCAAGGGCGTGGAGGAGTGCTGACGCTTGTCCAATGTGATATCGGAATCCATTAATTACCCGTAATTGCGCAGTAATGAAATCTGGAAAAAGAGTTTGGAATTAATGCCCATCTGAAAGATGGAGGGAGGTAACGCTTTGAGATAATTTATCTTCCTTTGTCTAAATAGAAAATATGTAAAACTAATTGTAATGCAATTACAGTCCTGTTTTCATAAACGGATTACATTACTGCAGCTGCATTACTTGTAATATGTTTCACATGTATATTTCTATGTACATGGGACCTTTAAGTTACATTACAATCTGTTCACACAACGGCAATACAAAGCAATTTAATACATATAAATTGTTATGTATAGTACCTTTTAAGTTTCACTTTTGTGTTGTTTAATTTTGTGCCAAATCACAATGTTTTTCCTTAAACTTAACTAAATAGTTTTGTTGTCTAAACCTAATTAGGTTGTAGTCTTGTTTGTGTTTTAGAACGTGTTCCTTTTAAGTTTCGCTTTCACTTTTACAACGTAGTAGGCCCCCACTGACCCACATCTATGGTGCTTATTGTGACTGATAAAACCTATTCAATGGCCTGATAACAGTCGAATCGGGTGCAGCGATCCAAGCATTGCCTCTTTTCACCAGAAGTAAATGTAATCCAAATACTGTGCTTGTAGCAGTACAATTGAAAGTTCAATACGAAACAAATAAGTCACTGTAGCTAGATGACTGTAGCGTCATTACTTGTATTATCTGTATCTTCCCTCCGAGCTGGTCACATGTCGCCAGACAGAGGCCTTGGGTCCGTCCAGGGGTCGAGCACTCACTTCGGTTCACTTCCTCAACTTCCACATGCTCACACACTTAAAGAGAAATGTGTCCACAGTAGCAGCGCTCCTCTGAAACTGATTCTGAACTGGTTCTGTTCTTCATCCATCTTTGGTTTTGTTGTATTGTTGTTGGTGGTTTTCTAGTTGTTTGCCACGTCTTTTTAATTTATAAATTTCCTTTGATGCGATTGTGTGTCAGGTTAGTGTTGGCTTAGTTCTGGGACGTTTGTGTGCACAATGAGGAGAGCAACAGTGTTTTTAAAAGCACCACTAACTGATGTGTTGTGTTGATCAGAGCGGGCGTGCATGCCTGTTGCCTGCACCTGTGTGTGAGAGTGTGTGTGTGTGTGTGTGTGTGTGTGGCATGAAGGTGAGTGACTATCCTGTGGCTTCCCCCAGGCCTCACGGAGAGAATTCAGGGCTCACCTGGATGAGGTCATCACGCTCAAGTCAAGGTACTCTACCTTGGACCAGGTAAACCCCGCTAACCTTCTACCAACCTCTTATCTACCGGCATGCAGGCCACTGGCATCCCACATAGCACCTCACCACACTAGAGACACACACCAACACACACGTACACGGGCAGGGAGAGGCACATCTTAACATTTAACATCGCCCCTTGCTTGAGCATGTAGCACTGGAACAGGTCAGCAAACGTGGTCTTACTTTAGTTTATTCTCTTTGCCGACACTCCAAGAACAACAAATACGATATACGCAGTATACGGTGGCTTATGTTGAGCTGTAGTGGGAGATTTAGGAGAATGTTAAAATCCAGAAAAGTTATTAACATGTGATCTGTGTCTGGATATGTCACATTCATACATGAACAAATGAGCAGTTTTAATTATTTCACATTAGAGATTTGCTGTATTTTTAGTGCTCATCTCACTGGTTTGAGGTGGGCAGCTTTGAAAAAAGGTGATGTGTACTTCCATGCACCCATAAAGACTTCGCCATATTTGATTCAAAATGCAATGTTAGCTGTGGGGTTGTTTGCCTTAAAACACATTAGTTGAGTTTTTAAGTGTTAAACTCCTAATATATAATAAGTTTTTTCACTAACTTTAACTTGATTGTTGCTTATTCAGTCAAGAATATTTAAAAGACCAGTGTGTAGGATTTGGTGCCATCTAGCGGTGTGGTTGCAGATTGCAACCAACTAAATAGCCCTCCGCTCACTCCTCGCTTCTCAATCATGTCAGAGAATTACGGTGGCATTCGGGTACGTAAAAAACCTGTGGTCTACCTCCGGGTCTGAAAAGTGAAGCCAATGCTGAAGTGTCTTAAACCTGCATTCTCTCTAACAGCCAGCAGGGGGCGACTCCTCTGGTTGCAAAAAGAAGTCTGATTGTATAGAAGTCTATGAGAAAATGAGCCTACTTCTCTCTTGATTTATTACCTCAGTAAACATTGTAAACATGAGTTTATGGTCTCAATCACTAGTTTCAAGTCTTCTTCAATACAGCATGATGTTCATTTAGTAAATTATGGTCCCATTTAGAGTCAAATAGACCATAAAGCAGGGGATGCTTTAGGGCGTGGCTACCTTGTGATTGACAGGTCGCTACCACGACATTGTCCGTGTTTTCGTCTTAGAACTTTAACCCTAGACTCTCTAGCGTCAGTGTTTGGTTTGTCCATTCTGGGCTACTGAGTCCGTGAAGAGGATCAGCTCCCTGTGTAGATATGAAGGGCTCATTCTAAGCTAACGAAAACACAGCGATTCTTAATTTCAGCTGATTATACACCAATGAAAACATAGTTAAGAATATTATATTCCATTTCTACTAATGGATCCCCCAAAATCCTACACACTGGTCCTTTAATGTAATAGTGAAATAAGGTTTGAATCCAAGCTTTTAGAGGCATGTCATGTCCTACCTGATTTGCATATTGAGATCTGATCACAATGTGAGTTAAAAATTGAAATTACAGGAATTCTTATTGGTACCAGACCTAAATGCAAAGGCCAGTGAGCTGATATCATCATCCAGATACAGATTGCATGTTAACACCAGGTGTAAATGGGGTCTTAGTCTTGATTTTTGCAAACACAAACACACATTTTACACTTCTCCTTATAGCAGATATCTACAGGCGTGTAGGTGTGTAGGTCAATCAGAGATTAGAGTTAGTGTGGTGATGCATGTGGCAATATAGTTGGGGGAAAATGACAAACTCTCTTAAGAAATACAGCAGCAATTGAGTTGCTGCCCCTCAGAGTTGCTCTACAAGTTGCCCTGTGTATCACCACCTAGTTTACTGGTCAGCAACATTCCTCCCCATTGCCTCTCTCAGGATCTCCACCAGCACTCATTCTCTCTCATCCGTCACCCATCTGGTCATTTGATGTGATTTGTGTATCGGTGGCTGGTGATGTTTTGTTTTTGCAGAGTGTGTTTGTCTGGTCTGAGTTTGAGTTTGAGTTTGAGTGTCTGGATTAACAAATGATCCAAGAGTGCTCCTCAGTCGGTGGAGAGATCAGAGGCCTGTCCTCGCCGCTGTGTCGCTCCTTCTCTTCCCCGCTGTCGTTCCTTCCCCCCTCAGGCTCTCGCCTCCACTCCCCGGGGAGGACGAATTGGCTCTGGATTTCCACAGTAGCATTTTGTCCTGCCCTCTACCACTCTGTCGCTATCACTCCAGCGTTTTGTCCTCTGCTCCTCCATCCCTCTCTTGCCCCGTCCCGTCCCGTCCCGTGGGTGGCGAGGCGGTTGAAGCCGGTTCAAACGAGCCTCCCCTCGCCCTGTCACAGCCCTC
This sequence comes from Sebastiscus tertius, assembly GCA_916701665.1. Taxonomy (NCBI): domain Eukaryota; kingdom Metazoa; phylum Chordata; class Actinopteri; order Perciformes; family Sebastidae; genus Sebastiscus; species Sebastiscus tertius. The sequence goes on from CAKAOH010006889.1 coordinate 8,206, forward strand.
TCGTCCTCACGGCGGACGGATAAATCTTCTTTTTTTTTTTTTTTTTTGCATAATTTGTCTTGACAGCTCCTTTTGTTTTTGTGCTGAGCTCAGCACCGCAGCGGTTGCATCCCATCATTTCCTGGAGCGTCTCCTCAGCCAGCTGGTTATTGGCCCCATCGATTTCCCCCCTCAAGCCTCCGGGGCCACGTGTCTCGCTGACCTGGCCGTGCTCACTATTCTGTGTCCATAAGCGCCGCCGCTGCCACCACCACCACCACCACCACCCCACTCCCCAGCCCATTGATCTTCCTGGCAGATCTCCATGACAACCCGTCGTCAGGCTGTTTCCGTGGTGACGACGGGGATGGCGTGTAGAGTGATTAGTGTTTCTGGCATGGGGGCCACTGTTTTTTTATTTTATTTTTGTGTGTGTGCATTCTCAGCATACTGCAACATTAAATCCTCACACACACACACACACACACACACACACACACACACACTTTCAGTGACTTTATTAATATGTTTTTGCTTATCGAGGGAGTTTCCGACCTGTTTTCTTTGTGTTTGTGTGTATGAGACGTACGTGTGTGTGTGTGTGTGTGTGTGTGTGTGTGTGTGTGTGTGTGTGTGTGTGTGTGTGTGTGTGTTAACATTTGCATCCTCTTCTCTCACTTCTCTCACCAGTAACGGGGGGGTTTGCAGTGGAGGGTAGATTAGAAATGAGTGTGAGAGTGTTTGACAGTCTGCTTTTTTGCCTCCCCTCCTCCCCTCCTCCTATACGTCCAACAACACCTCATTCTGCTTCTGCACTCCACGAACTCTCCTCACCTCCTCCTAACACAAACACACACACACACACCCTCCTGTAGCTTCTCCACCGTGTTCATCTCCATCATGCAAAACTGTCTCCCCCCATGGCCCTCTGATGGTATGATCTTTTTCTACTTAGCTATTTCCTTTTTTTTGCCATACTGAGGTCTTGTTTTTTCCACACCGTGTCAGTCTTATAGTGTCATCACCCCACACTGCATCAAAGGTTTTTTAGCTGCTTCTTAGTGAACGGTGACTGTATTATTTACTGTTTAGCTGCAGGACAGACACATTACTGTAGAGGCATATGTGAAACTGGATCAGGAAGCTTGTGATTCTTGTGGTTTTGTCTGTGTGTTTTTAAAGCGACAGTAGGTAGTGAGATTCTGATGTAATTGTTCTGCGTTAATCGTGTCTTCTTTTTTTAATTTTAGATGTCTCTTTTGCAGTTCTTTTTTAGCAAGGCACACCTTGTACGAAAATGTCCTAGCTGTCGATCGTTAGCTCTCATATGTGCTTTTCAATGTCTGCAAGTTTGATCTGTGTCTTGCTGTAGCTGTATTTAGCTCCCTTAATCCCCACCTTTGTCTTTTTTCTGTCTCTTTTTTTTCTTCATCATACCTCTCTCTCCCTCCCTCTCTCTCTCTCCCTTTCTCCCTTTCTCTCTCTATGAGGGCTGTGCAGTTGTGGCACAAATTTCCTAGCAACCAGCTGGTGCCATCATGGAGGTCCACTGGAAAATAGAATTAAAAAAAAATCAGAAGTAACAAGTAAGCTAAAAGAACAGACAGCAGATTTCACCTGTGAGGAGTCTGAAAAGATAAAAGATGAAGTTTTACTGTGACACGGTAAACTGTGATGTTCTTTAGTTCTCGTCCTTCTCAACAAACAGCTTTTGGTATCATTAGCCAACTCACAGTCCTTAAAGCAAGCAGCGTTACTGCTATTAAACAACAGGCTGTTCTCATACACCCCTTTATAGTTATACCTACAAAAAAGTTAATTCACTGTAATTTGTGTAATATCCACAAATCAATTTGTATGTGATGCACGTAATGGTGAATCAGGAAGTATAAAGAGCGACAAACGCCACGTAGGGAGGAGGTCCGGGTCAAATAACAGCAGACTTTTGCTCAGGTTGTTCGTACCCCGTGTGAAACCAGAAGTCAATGTTGGTTTATTTGTCACGTAACTTCCGTACTTAAGTTACGCCACTTTTGAGCAGATTATTTCCTGTGAGTATTTCATCAGAGTTTTCCTGTTATTTTTAGAAACTTTTTATGCAATTCTCTGAATTATGCTTTTTTTTCCTTTTTAACAATCATACGTATTTAATAGGCTTCTTTCCCTGCAGCTTGGCCATTGTCCTATTACCTCTTTAATTGTTTTAACTGTGTACTTTTCTAATGCAGGACGAAGCTGTTTCAATCTCAGTCAATTTTAACTTTATTTTTGTCCCTGGAGGGGAATTGGATCTCTAAAACTAAAGAGCACAGACCTGCTCTATATATAAAGCGTCTCGAGAAAACTTCTGTTATGATTTGACGCTATATAAAAATCAATTGAATTGAATTGAAATGGTTCCACAGCGAGGCCTACAATACGTGAAAGAATATAGACATATACAGTACAGTAAAGGGGAACGAGAGGCGTCCTGAGTGTGTTAGCAGTCCAACAACAGTATCACTGGTATCTGACTCACATTTCCACAAAAAAACAATGACAGTTATTACTTCTAAGTCACAAACAGCACAAAAGTAAACCTCTAAAACAGAATTATACTTGAGAAAGTTGTATAATTCAAAGTGTTTTCAGCTCACAGGGCCTCCAGTGTGGCTGCCACAGGTTGCCTCCTGAAAGCCCACTGCGCTTTCTTTCTTTCTTTCTTTCTTTCTTTCTTTCTTCCTTCCTATCTCTCCTCGCTGCTCCCTTCCTCTCCTGCTAGGGTTGCTTGTCGTAGTGGATGCCTGTCTGTCTGTTTGTCCCTTCGTCCGTCTGTCCGTCCGTCTGTCTGTCTTGTCTGTCTGTCTGTCTGTAGTGTTGTGGTTGCCGGGACAGATGCACTGATGCCTGTGATTCGATGCTTTATCTCCACTAGCTCCAGTGTAGGTTGGAGGGGCTTAAAGATGATCGCAGGAGGACCTTCAGCTCTCGAGTAACTATCCCGCCCCCCCCCCCTCCCTCCCCACCTCCTCCTTGCCTCTCCCTCACCCTCCTCCGAGGAGCGCGCAAAACAAACGCCCCGCTCTGTGTCCCCCCTTCCTCCCCCCCGTCCTCTCCTCTCCCTCTCCCTCCTCGCTTGCCCAGCTATCTCTCTCCAGCTCTCGCTGTCTCTCTCTATCTATCTGTCTGTTGCCACTTTCGTCCTCAATCTGTCTGTCGTCCACTCTGTCTCACTTATTTCTCTGTCCGGTCTGTTAGGAGTCTTCCTTTTTTCTCTCCGTCTCCCACGCACACTTTTTTCTGTCTCTAGTTGTTTCACTTTTTCTCTGTCTTTCTCTTCCTCCATCCGTCTGTCTGTTTCTGTTTCTGTTTCTGTCTTCTCCGGTTAACATGCTCTGCTTTCAGTAGCTATGTCTGGTGTGCTGGATGTCTGTTAAGTAGATGCCATCAGGCCGCTCAAGTGGTCTTCTTTTATTGTTTTTGTTCTCCTCCTTTTTCTGCTGTTGTCTCGGCTCTGTAGTTTAGTGAAGTCTGTCTAGTCCGTGCTTCCTGTTTTTGTTTGTTTTCTTTTTCTTTATCCGGGCTGTGGGACCACGTCATGCTGATCCTCATCCTCCCACCCAACCTCTCTCTGTCTCTCTACCTGTTGTTTTATATCTATCTCTCTGTCTCTCCATCCCTCCTCCTCCTCCTCTTCCTCCTCCTCCTCCATCCCACCCACCTTGCCCACACCTCCCACCATCTCCCACCCTCTCACCTCGGCTGTTTGGTGCCCAGTGGTGTCACAGTGTCAGCCTTAGTTATGATTGCGGTGAGGGAGGGGAGGAGGAGGGAGAGGAGGGTGGATGGGTGGGTGGGTGGGGTAGAGAGACCTTCACCTTCACCATGGGTGCTTTGGTTCTCCATACACCACACACTGCCCACACCCGACTTATGTGTGTTATTGAGATGCAGCGGTTGCAACAAAGGAAAGCGGAAGACAGGATATGACCAGTCAACACATGAATAAAGGTAGATAGACGGTCAGGAAGACAAACGGAGAGCTAAAAAAGACCCCCAAAAATCAAAATCAAGCCCAACGTAGTTAGTCAAAAGACACTTAAGTTTATATATCTGCCTTGATTTTCTACAGACTGTAAAATATTGGCATCAGAAGTGATTTTGGCCAGCACTATTGGTGTAGTTGTATAAAGGAATACTTTTATTCTGTACCAATCTTGTAGCTTGATAACTTGCAACTTGTGATTCTCCTTTCCTTATTTAGTCCCTCCCTGAGGCTGAGCTTCCCAAACGCTGCTGTAACACTGCATCTTCTTTATTTGTAAAAAGAAAGTTGTATATCGTTGTCATGTATAAGCGCTGTCAGTGCCATATTAGTTTTCTATAAATACCATTAACAAACAGCATGATCACCAGGAGGTCGGCAGCTTCTAGCAGCAGTGGTGAGATGAAAAAGGGACCACCGGTACGTCCACGTCCCGCTTCTACTTGGCAGTTTCCACCTATTGTATAGCCTCTTTTTGTTCTCGCTTTCATTTGCTATTAATTATCATGCATATATGCATATTTAAATTATGTGCAGTTATTAGATTCCATTCGAGAAACTTCTGATCAGCTCTGCTTTACGATATTAAACAGGATGATGATCTTAATAATAATAATAATTATTAATATTATTATTATTATTATTATAGTAGTAGTATAATAATAATTATTATTATTATTATCATTATTATTATAACAGTAACAATAATAATAATTATAGTAGTATAATAATTATTATTATTATTT
>CAKAOH010006893.1:3045-29564 GCA_916701665.1 Sebastiscus tertius
CCCCCCCCCCCCCCCCCCCCCCCCCCCCCCCCCCCCCCCCCCCCCCAAGGGGCCATTGGTCTTGTGCATTATTGTGGCATTTAAATGCCTTTTCTTGCAAACGGGCTGTTATTTCTCAGACATGGAGGGATACTCAAAGTGCAAAAGAGTTAGACATCATAACAGTGGTATGTGTGTATTATATCATATCATAGCTATGAACCAATCAGATTGTTTGATTTGAGCTACCCGTTTTATAATCGTGAATATATCCTTACATCACACACTGTAGTCCTTGCTGTCTTGAAGCTACACCGATCAGCCATAACATGATGACCACCTGCCTAATACTGAGTAGGTCCCCGTTTTGCCGCCACAACAGCCCTGACCCATGAAGGCATGGAGTCCACTAGACCTCTGAAGGTCTGCTGTGGTATCTGGTACCAAGCCGTCAGTAGCAGATCCTTTAAGTCCTGGAAGTTGCGAGGTGGGGCCTCCGTGGATCGGACTTGTTCGTCCAGCACATCCCACAGATGCTCCATCGGATTGAGATCTGGAGAATTTGGAGGCCAAGTCAACACCTCCAACTCGTTACCATCCACGTGATGTAAAAGAAAACGTGATTCATCAGACCGGGCCACCTTCTTCCATCGCTCCGTGGTCCAGTTCTGATGCTCACGTGCCCATTGTAGGCGCTCTTGGTGGTGGACACGGGTCAGCATGGTCTCCCTGACCGGTCCCCATACGCAACAAACTGCTCCTCACTGTGTGTTCTGACACCTTTCTATCAGAACCAGCATTAACTTTTTCATCAGTTTGAGCTCCAGTAGCTCTTCTATCGGATCAGACAACACGGGCCAGCCTTCGCTCCCCACGTGCATCAATGAGCCTCGGGTCTGACCCTGTCGCCGGTTCACCGGTTCTCCTTCCTTGGACCGCTGTTGGCAGTTCTGGAGATGCTCTGACCCAGTCGTCTAGCCAGCACTATTTGGCCCTCGTCAAAGTCGCTCACATCCTTACGCTGGCCCATTTTTTCTGCTTCCAACACAAAGTTCAAAGTTCAAAATGTTCACTTGCTGTCTAATATATCCCCCCCACTGCCAGGTGCCATGGTAACCAGATAATCCATGTTATTCACTTCACCTGTCAGCGGTCTGAAGGTTATGGATGATCAGTGTATATTGCCTAGTGCCCAGAGACTACTTAATATACACTGTGGCACCGAGCTAAACGGAACCCGCATCGCCATGTTTCTTTTTGTCAAGCTTGTCCAACCTAGCAACAGTAACTAGGGAGGGGGGGGGACTTAGGATCAGTCAGTTGGGGTATGAGGAACAGGCGAGCAGGTGGATGTAGGAGTGACTGCAGTCGGTGGGAAAGTCTGAGGGCATCTGGTGGATGGATGGAGAAGTTCTTAAGAAATGGGGGAACGTTGTGATATAAAGATACACATGTAACATTATATACATCTTAATTTGTTGTTGTTCGACTATATTTATTATGGAAAGCACAACAACCATTGTCATCATAATGTGCCATTTTTGTGCTGACGGGTACAACCAGACTGCACAGACCAGAAACAAGTAATTGCAGCAACAACAACAAAGGACGACAGCACAAAGCAGACTGAGGAAGCACAAAGACAGGCTTCCTTGCTGGGGAGGTTTGCAGCTGCCAGTTCTCCTCAGCCTCAGAGGAGCAGCTGTTCCAGTGGACAGCTTGTCATGATGAGTGATAGATGATGAGAGGGGAGGAGGGCTAGAAGGACACCTCCTGCCAATGCCCAAATCACTTTCCCAGTTGATTTGATTTCCATCTGTTACCTGATGATTTATTCATCAATTTATACAGTTTCAATGCAGTTTGGTCCTGTCCTCTACTGATTCTAGCTGATCCTCAATTTCTGTGATCTTATCTGCAAAGTATTATTGTATGAATGTGGTTGCTGCATCATTATGACACAACTTTGTGTTTACATGGCCATCTGATGTGACTGAAAGTACATTCCCCTTCATGTTGACAGCATGCATTTATTTTATTTGGTCCTCAGCACACCTCTCTTTTTAAATCCACATTAACAAAACTAATATAAAAATATCAAACCACAGTTTTCTATTGAAATACAAATGGAGCTCTGAATATATTTCACTGGAAAATGACAAGTTCAAGTCTCCAAACTCTGCATACCACCACTGACCTCCGCTGAGTACAAACAAAGATGAGTGAAAAGAGAAAAATATATTTGTCTAAATCAAATCTCTGGGTTATTTCAGGGTTAAAATGGTTTGGCAACAGGTTCACACCACACACTGAGTGTTGGTTCGAAATGGGATTTTTTTTTTTTCCTGTGGTTTGGATCATCCCAGTTTTAGCTGGAAATTACAGTTTCTGTGCTGTCAGTGGAGGGCAGCCCTGAGGACCAGCAGGGTTTGGCAGAGAAGGAATGGTGCAGCAACTGATGTGCACTTACATAACTATGGCAATATGGGCACAGTTGTTAATATAAAAATAAAAATAAGACGCCCACAAACCAAGGACAATCTTGGAACCCATTGGCTATTGGTCTGACGACGGGTAAGCCTCTGGGGGCAAGGGGCTGTATTTCTGGGGTTCTGGTGTAGCCAGTGAATGTTCGGGTCAAGACTTCCTCTTCCGTGCGCCAGTCATTGTTTGTTTCAGCAAGCTTACATTCAGTTAACAGTTTAGTTTTTAGCCAATAAAAAGCTAAATTGTCTTCAGACGATAGCCGGGGGATTCCCAGATTGCATTTCGACCAATGTGTTCCGCCCATGGACTGTATATAAAGTTGGGCAACATGACAGTTTTCAGTGACGTATGTGGTGTGTTTTTAGTGACGTTTGTGGCGTGTTTTCAGTAACGTTTGTGGCGTGTTTTTAGTGACGTTTGTGGCGTTTTCAGTGACGTTTGTGGCGTGTTTTTAGTGACGTTTGTGGCGTGTTTTTAGTGACGTTTGTGGCGTGTTTTTAGTGACGTTTGTGGCGTGTTTTTAGTGACGTTTGTGGCGTGTTTTCAGTGACGTTTGTGGCGTGTTTTTAGTGACGTTTGTGGCATGTTTTAAGTGACGTATGTGGCGTGTAAGAGTGTGAATGGATTCCTGATTTTCAGATTGTTGTCCCATTAGTTTTTTATATGCAAAGAGTTTCCTATTTTTACTCTGTGTTCAGACATTAACCAGACGCTGCTGTATAAAGCTGCTTATCTAACCTTTGGCTGAAGTGCTTCAGTGTTTTATTAGACCTCATAATCAGCAAAGGAGCTTACCAACATGGAAACATTTAATTAAAACCTACACAATATTTTTCAAGTGTTAATTTTTCTGATAAATTTGGTTTTAATTAGTTATGTGATGCTGTAAAAGGGGGTGAGACATCATCATTGACAGCTTTGATTCTCTCTTGCTAACAAGCTGCGACCATGCTCGGCTGTTGATTGGCCCAGACGGTCGTGGCTCCAATGCCCGACCACTACTGCGCAGACTCTGGCTCCAAATGATGTCAAAAACGCATGATGGCAGTGCCCGTATCCGGGATATTGGAGAGTGGAGACACGTTGTCCATCTATATATAAAGTCAATGGTTCCGCCTCTTTTGCTTGTTTACCTGCATGCAATTATAGACAGTAAATAAGAAGTTGACATAGTCACCGTGACGTCATCCATTGGTTTGTGGACTGCTGTTTTGAAGCCTTGAGTTTGGTATTTTGACCGTCGCCATCTTGCTTTTTTGCAACCGGAAGTGACACAAAAGGGTGGAGCTAAGTATAACCAAACGGCGAGTAAGACACTTATAGGCGACCAAAAATATTATAATTAACTTTCATGAAGTGAAAACACACTGTGAAAGGGTTAACGTTCTAAGACAAAAACACAGACAACGCCGTGGTAGCGACCTGTCAATCACCAGGTAGCCCCGCTCTAAAGCATCCCCTGCTTTATGGTCTATCTGACTCTAAATGGGACCATCATTTACTAAATGAACATCATGCTGTATTGAAGAAGACTTGAAACTAGAGATTGAGACCATAAACTCATGTTTACAATGTTTACTGAGGTAATAAATCAAGAGAGAAGTAGGCTCATTTTCTCATAGACTTCTATACAATCAGATTTCTTTTTGCAACCAGAGGAGTCGCCCCCTGCTGGCTGTTTGAGAGAATGCAAACTTAAGGCACTTCAGCACTGGCTTCACTTCTCAGACATGGTGGCCCACTGCATGCAACCAAAGCTCGTTCAAACCTGATTGGTCAATACTCTCGGACAACAAACGGGAACCAAAACACTTCAGATGCCAAAATCTTGTCCTGTTGCCTACATATTCTGTATTCATATGCAAATATCTGTCTATAGGAATTAATGTTAGGATGCAGATATGGCTGCCTGCAGAAAACTTTAAGCTGCTCTAATCAATATATGTATATGAACAATGGGTAGAATGATGTGTATTGTAAAAGGTGTCATTTGTAACCCACAGAGAATTATGACCAACTCTGTAGTTCTCTGAGAGATTTTTAGCGCCTTTCAGCTCAATGTTTTTATTTTATGGCCTGCAACTTTCCTGTTTAGTTCAATTTCAGCGCTTTCCAGATGTATTGTTTATATTTGTTTAACTGAAATGGAGAAAAAAGGTGTTTGAAATGTGTATCTGATATATTAAACCAAGATGCACCATAAGACTTGTCCATGCCTGTAGGTAAGAAGGAGGCATTAGCTACAGTCGGGTTGATTTTCAAAGTCTCCGGCTGCTGTCGAGTAAATACAACAGGCACTCATCTTGTACTATCCACAATCTACACACTGCATTCAGTTAGAATGTTTTCCACTGAGACACGCAGCCAGCTGTATCCACCCTATTTATGCAGTAGCGGCTTAAATATAGCCGCATACGGAGCGGAGAACTGGTAATTGTGGCCTTAAAAGTGTCTTTTTATAGATGTTTTTCAAACAGAGGGCAACGACTCTGTGGCCACATGTATTATTTGCTACGCTGAATACATTTAACAGACAGGCTGCTGATGTCATCTGCTATGATAAAGCTGAGCCAGTGTTGTAGGTTACTGAAGGCTGCCACAAATCTACATTTTAGTTCAACATATTACTTGTTATAAGCTCCATCTAAGATACATCATTCCTTACAGAATCACTGTGGTTGTGGTAAATAACATTGAAGTAAAAATACAATATAGAAGTAACTGTTATTGTTTGTTTGTCAATGGTTTTGGTGATATTAAGGCTGCATTAATTACATTTTTTCTTTCCCTTTGGAGGCAGCGGAATGCCACATAAACACAACACTGACTCACATTATACAATTGATATGGCGAAACTTGTTAGCAGATGATAATTCTCTGTGGGTTCACCACGAATGACCATTACACATAGTCAATTAATCCATTGTTCACGAATAAAATAACAAAAATATTGATTTAGTGTCACTTTAAATAGCTAAGTAGCTTATTATTACTTAGAGGGGTGGTGAAACGTTTTGAGCTAGCAGCCTGTATTCTAAACTTGGTGTAATTTATTGCTGTAAATCAACAAGGAACCTAACTCTAACCTAACCTAGAAAGGGCACAGGCAATGGAACATAGTACATCTAATAATTACAATATATTATGCTATATAAGTATGGGTTAACCACCTCCCACAGACAACCAGTGCAGCGTTGGATTTACTCTATTGTAAATCCATTGTTTCATCAGTCGTATGCGTTTCGTCACGGCCATCTGCGTGTGATACCGACAATCTGACATAGTGACCATCGTAACCATGCCTAATCCTAAAGTGACGCCAAGGGGTGTGACAAAGCTGCAGTATGTGACGAGTCCATGGGTGGAGCTACGGACTCAAGGATCATATGAACCGTAGTTCACTGGCTCTCCACCATTCTGAGTGGTTTGGGTCCCAACAGGTATTTCCATTTGATATGTATGATTCTGAAATGGGCCATTCTGCATAATGAGTACTTTTACTTTTGGTACTTTAATTATACATTGATGCTTGAATAAGATTTTGAATGAAGGACTTTAACTTGTAACAGAGTATTTTTACAGTGTAGTAGTACTACTTTTACTGAAGTAAAAGATCGGAGTACGTCTTCCACCACAGCTAGCTGCTAACGGTTTGTAACGTGCTCTGTGATGGATGCTGCTGCCAAGAAAACTTAGATTGTATTGAAGTGAAACCCACAACAAGAGGTTAGTCAGGGTCAACAGAGACTTTTTGCATACATGCATCAAGTTGTTGGATGCCTGAGGTAACCACTACCTCAGGCTCTTGTAGTCATTACTGGTGTATTGCGTAACAGTAGATAATTACGTGCAGTTTGCTCTCTGAAAATAGAAAAATAAAAGCAGTGGACAGCCTCTGATCCCAGCAGTCGCCTCACTATGAATGAAGGCCATGTGTATGTACATGTGTGCAGCCCACATTGCTGTTTTGGAGTGCTGCACGCACATGTAAGGAGGTATTTATTAAGCGTGCATACCACACACACACAGCAGATGTGTGCCTCAGAACATTCAAGCCTTCTACATGATGTTCAGAATGCTGGGAGGTTTCCTGAACGTCCTGATGCCTTGGATCTGCTGGCAACAGTCAGATTGTTGTTTCACTAGCATCTTATTTCTTTGGCTTTGGGTTGGAAAGCAATTCATTATTTTCCTTAAAAGTAGTTACACATTAAGCTTTGTTTTTGGTTAGTTGCATAATGGAACCTAAAGGTGTATCTTAACTAGTAGAGCATAAAGGGATGTTACAATTAGGCCAAACACATTGGGATTACAGAGGTGAGCCAGCGGGGGTGGGTGGTTGGGGGCGGGGGGGGTTCGTGGTTGGGGGGCTAATCAGGACATTAATACAACAAACAAAACTTCCTATCAATTTAGAATTTGAACAAATGCCTGGCGGGCTTACCGAAAAAGTAAAGTTAAAACATAACGGCTGCTTAGCTAAAACGATACACAAGGGAGGCAACCACCCCTATATAGTGTGCTATATATTCAATAATAGTAAAGCACGGTGTAGTGTGTGAATAAACACTCTGATCAAAAGGAGAGTAACTTAACATCAGGTTAAAAAGCAGTGTTCAAATGACCTTTTGAGTTAAAAGCTTTCATGTTTCACCTGTGATCACGCCCAACAGTGATGTCACGGTGTACTGACACAGCCCGGAGTGCACTTGTACATCACTGCAGCACGGTGAGACGTTAAAACCACTGTAGGTCAGCAAAAACAAGACTTTCAGGTGCTGTTAAGTTCCTCTTTAAGGTGCTCTCCAACCTTCAGTAACAAGAGGCACGAAGACAGACTGTCTATTCTAGCAGCTCTTTGGATTAAATGTAGCACCCTGAAACAATTATTTGACATTTATTTTTGATTTTTATGATTTTTATATGTTGGATAAATGTTTTTGAATAATTCATATCTTTGTTATTACAAGGTTCAAATAAAGCATTTTGGCAAATTATCTTGGGTGCTCCCCACATCATCAGCTGTGCTGCTCATCCCACAAATGCATGATCCTTACAAGTTGGACATCATTGTGAAGGTAAATAAACAGGCTTTCCAACGATGTAAAATACAATGACCATTAGCATTGTAACAACAGAGAAATAATCCACCTAACACAAGTTTCCAAACTTTTTTTTCTCCAGTTTATTACTTGCATGAATGCCTGAATTTACTGTGAAGACAGCAGATTTGTTATACTTACCCTTTATCTGTTTAGGGCAACCAGAGAGAAACGCTGTGTTTTATTGTCATTAAAAGTTGCAACAATGAAGATGGGGCGTGTTTTTGTCTGCTCATTTCATTGGACACCGATTGGACCATTGGGTACAATGGTCCAATCGGTGAGGAGGATTCGTGCTGATGCTGCAAGGACCAGTCACATAGGACAGAGGTGGAACAGCACAATTCTCTTTGCACAGAAGAACAGACAGGAGTTGATATGATAAAGCGTCTAGTTAATGGTACGCTCACACCAAGCGAGATTACATACAAAGTCAATGTAAAGAGGCGAACAGACCAAATTCATGCCGGGCGATGCGAATGGCGGAAATGACACGACGCAAACATTCAAAATTCGAGTTGTTCAACTCCCGCAAATATGCGAATGGCGCATGTTCGAGTTGAGTTGAAATATTTTAACTCGAGCAAGAAATTCACGTGACGTTGTGTCGAAAGCCTTTCAGCATTGAGATTCTCGTCCGTCGATGTTGTAGAAAAACATCTTGTATGTGTCTGTGGTCACCCAGAGCCACGATAGTACATCATATCTGTTCAGAGACCGGACCAAACTCTGTGTAGAAACCACAGACTGTCTTTGATAGAAACAACAACGCTGCTGCCGTATTAATGCCTAGATGACTTTATGTGTTGATGGAGCAGCTACAGTGTTAGCATAGCCTGGCACTGATCCATCTGAACTCCATTCAGAAAACAAGCATTTTAAAAGTTGTTTGCTTGTCGTCTTGCGGACAGACCTGACAAAGCATGAACTCAGACTTTTTACAAATCAGCTTTATTATGTAGTTATTTCGGCATCCTTTTGATCCGCTTATTGCAATTAAATCACTGCACAGTCTGTTTATTTTGGGTTTATACCGCTGTAGCGACATATCTGGGACTTCTGGGACATCTCAAGCCACTGCTACAATCCACATTTCACTGTATGCTCAGTATGCTCCAAACAGTCATTGTTTTGCCAGAATATGGCTAAATACATAATTAGTACAATGTGTGTCAGTTTGAGTCTACGTTTTATATGAAAGGAATTTACATCATAAGGATTTATCTTGAATAAAATGTTGGGACAATGGGTTTGGAAGCCTTTAATCCCGAACCTCTTGAGGAATACAACCCTTTTGGAAGACGGTTGTCAGCTTCATTTATTGTGTACGATCATCAGACAGTTTTACACAGACAAGCACAAAATAAAGACAAAAACAAGTAAGTGGGAACGTTGCAAATGAAGCCAGATCTTATTTGCGTTTGTGTTGTTACTCTGGGATCAGCTAAATGTCAACTGACAAGGCACATAATGAGGGGAGGCCAGTTATGTTTCTGTTCTCAGTTAATATGAAATGTGGTTTGAATTTTTTCATGGCTTTCATGAGCCTGTGGTGTTTTCAGCCCAGGCTGGTAAAAAAACAGGAAACATTTTTAACAGGCTTGATATTATAGTTGAGTTCAGAACAACAACACAGTCAGACGTCCTAGTTTCTCGAATACATTTAGATTAAGGTGTGAGCTCACCTGCAGTGATGTCACAGCAGGTGTTCAGCCGATGGAACCCACCTGCTGTGACGTCGTTGGTTGGCCTGATGCCAGGAGTGCAGCATGCTGGGTTCTCCTCCTATGGAGAGCAGCGCCGGTGATCTACCCTTTGTGATTCAGCTGGGATCAAAGTGAAACTCGTTTACGACCTGAGGGACTTTAATAGCAACGTATGTGTTTGTAACCTTTACTTTCTGGTGCAGCCAGAGCTGTAAATGAATGTTTGTGGTCTGATTTTTCCAGTGTTGAATAGTAATGCTAATGTATGTTAAGATACCAAGAGTTCCTCTAATGGCCACTAGATGTCGACTCTAAAGCCCCTTTCAGACGCACTGCAACAATGAACATAACATTACCCGAAGGAGTCGTATGTGAGAACGCAAATGTCGTGTTGATGACGTTTCTATCATGCGCTGGCACGAAACCTGAAGAAAACAAACATCCAAGGCCGAAGAAGAAGGTTCATTTACGCAAAGACGCCAACGAAAGTGTTGAAGAACACTTGCTGTCTAATATACCCCCCCCCCACTGCCAGGTACCATGGTAACCAGATAATCCGTGTTATTCACTTCACCTGTCAGTGGTCTCAATGTTATGGCTGATCAGTGTATAATCCATTTGTATCATTTGTAAAAGACAGGGGAGACAGTTGGGTGATAATCCTCTGTGGCTTCGGCACTTTAAGTGACACCTTTACATTACGCATTTCATTCATTGTTTACATGCTAATATTGATTGAAAGACATTTATTTTCTTCCATTTTGTAGCTCTCACTTGATAATTTCCCCGTGTTTCTGTCCTTATGAGGATATTTGCTCTTGGTAAGTACACACACACACACACACACACACACACAGTGCTCTCAGCTGACAGTCTTGGCTCTTTAGTGGGCCACAGGTGGCTCATGTTATTTTCCCTCCTTCTACATTCAATGGCACTGTGAGTCATGGCCCATCTCAGCCGTGTCAAACCCAGCAAACAGTTGAATAGTAAAGAGGGATTTACTGGCTAACAATAGGAAACCATATGTTCCTGTTTCCTATCCATCATGGCTGACACTAAAACACTGACAGAGCCGCCTCTTTCTCTCAGGCACACTTTCTAATGCACCCTGGAGGTTTGACTGTGTGTGTGTGTGTGCCACTTCAACCATGAGGCTAGTATGAACACATACTGTACATGAGCAGCTCTGTGTGAACCTGACAGGTGTTGTTTGCTTTGGTTTCCATTCACAGCTTCACTGTAGCCCAGGCCTGAGTCTATGGTTACTGCATAGGTGGGAATGGAAACCTCCGCACACACCAACACGTCACATGGAGTGTCTCTGTTGGAAAGGCAGAGAATATACTATAACTCCAACAAGCCCTCACTAGCACCCATTACAAAGAGCACTAATACAGGTCATATTGGAGGTCCTCAGCTCTTGGGCAACATGGGCTCACCCAGTTCAATGTTGTTTTGGAATAATGGGTCGTCGGAACAATGGCATGGCACTGGAGGAGGTACCGATCTAAGGGAACGCTCCCCTGATTTTCCAGCCCGTTCTCATTCCGAGGACGTTAAATACCGAGGCTTTGTCACATCCGTCGGCGTTTGATACCGCCACACACGGCACTTAATATAGCAGCAAACATCTATGTAAAGATATAGAGGAGTAATGTCTACCTGAGCAGAGAATGAAGTCTCTCTCCCTCTCATCACAGGTTCTCTGTGTTTTGTTAACATAGCCGGCTGGTCGTGTGTGGTTTTTAGTGCATGTTCGTGCATGTGAGCGTGGCCCCACTGGCTAGCTCACGGCCGCCGCTCTGCACTGCTCTCATACAGCAGTTACAGCTGATAACGCCGTCCTGACCGACAGCGTCGTCACGGAAGTGTGGCGCCTACCCTCTGGTCCTCCCCCCCAACACGTTCTCATCCCAACTTGTCACATACCGCCCCTTTTCAGCATTAAAACCACTATATTTACCCTTGGTGTGACTTTAAGAAAGAACTACATGGTTGTTCTTAAGACTATATTTGTACAGTGAAAATGACGCTGAACGTTGTGAACACAGGACACGAATGAACAGCTGATTGTAACATGACATGAACATCAAAGTGTTGATAGGGAATATTTTCTGCCAATATTAAACATATGTCATATACAGTATATAATAAAGTGCCATTTATAATATGAATGAGGTAATCCTACTGTAGGATCGTCGAGTCTCAGGATGAAATTATTCTCGTCGTGAAAAAGTAGTATAATCTGCTGTGCAACTTTTGGCATCTGATAAACCTTCAAACTCCATCGATCTATTTTTCTTTTTGGATCATACATACAGACACAGTTAGAGACTAGCTGGTGAACATAATGGAGCGTTTTGCAGATTAAAAGACCTTTTTTTTTTGGATTGTTGGAGACCAGAATTAGGTGGACACAAACACGACTCCAAATGTAACTGCTGGATGTGTAAAGAGGCAACTGTTTGCTAAAAAGTTCATCATATCACAGAACTTGTTTCTGCAAGTGGCCCAAAAATTCAGTAACTGCAGGTTTAACACTAAAGCCTCTTTTTGAGTGAGTACATATTGTGCACAGTCACTTTATTACACTATCACATCCTGGCCCCATGCAAAAAAACATGTTAACCGCTGCCCCAACGTCAGGCATACTTTTATTGTTTCACTTGAACTGCATTCATGATGGAAAGCCTCTGATAACACAATAATAAAACTGTACTAGAGGCCAACCAATACTGTATTTCTGAGGCCAATATCAATACTTCAGTTTTAAAAATATGACAATATCAGCCCATATTAATTGTTTGACATAACACATAATATAAATAAGCACATAAGGTAAAACACCGTTTCTAAATAACCTCAAACATGTCATTTCTGTACTGCAATGCATTGTTGCTTCTGAGCTAATATACATAAGATACTAATGTATCTGTGATAGCATCAGCTATGCAGATATACACTCACCGGCCACTTTATTAGGCACACCTGTTCAATTGCTTGTTAACACACATAGCTAATCAGCCAATCACATGGCAGTAACTCAATGCATTTAGGCATCTAGACGTGGAGAAGACGACTTGCTGAAGTTCAAACTGAGCATCAGAATGGGGAAGAAAGGGGATTTTAAGTGACTTTGAACGTGGCATGGTTGTTGGTGCCAGACGGGCTGGTCTGAGTATTTCAAAAACTGCTGATCTGCTGGGATTTTCACTACAACCATCTCTAGGGTTTACAGAGAATGGTCCCAACAAGAGAACATATCCAGTGAGCAGCAGTTGTGTGGATGAAAATGCCTTGTTGATGTCAGAGGTCAGAGGAGAATGGGCAGAGTGGTTAGAGATGATAGAAAGGCAACAGTAACTCAAATAACCACTCGTTACAACTAAGGTATGCAGAATAGCATCTCTGAACGCACAACACGTCCAACCTTGAAGCAGATGGGCTACAGCAGCAGAAGACCACCCGGTACTAACACCGGCCACTTTATTAGGTACACCCTGTACCTAATAAAGTGGCCGGTGAGTGTATGTAAGGGTGTACCAGACACTAAATGTTCTCCATTTATCACAGAGGAACAATCTCCCTGCAGCACATGCTTTTCTGTGAATCATTTCTGACTTTACTTGTTGTAGCTCCACCACCTTCCTCGGCATCACAGACAGCAGCAGTTTGAGTGAGCCTGTCCGGTCCAAAACTGAACATCTTTGATTAGATGATCCTCTTCCAAGTAATATATCATATTCTTCATTTCAAAATCACTGGATCCCACCTCCATCTTAATAAGGCTGATATTGGCTCCATACAGTCCACACACACTCACAGGCGGACATCTGTAAGCCTGAAATTAAACCACATCTGGTTAGCGGAGACAGAGACAGACCTAATAGAAAACAACAACACTGAATTTACCATGGTGCCTAACTACATCTGCCATGACAATGGAGCTTTATGCTGAAGCTGGGAGCCGGTTGGCCAGTCGGTGACGGATGGAGCCTCTGGCCTCAGGGTTTCTACTGTAGCTCTGACTGCAAACAGACACTTGATTCTTCCAGACTGCTGGTCAATGAGCTGCTGCTGTGGGCAGATGTGTGTGTGTGTGTGTGTGTGTGTGTGTGTGTGTGCTCACACAGAGTTTAGAGTGATTATGAAATCAGTGAGAAATACAAGATATTGGCAGATAATTACAGTGCCCCACCTTACGTATGATGCACCAACCAAAGGAAGTGAATTTAAGTCTCCAAAGCTGGTTAGGACGGAGTGGTGGTGGTAGTGGTGGTGCAGCATCAACAGAGAGGAATTCCTGTTCAAAATCATTTCAAAGCTCTTGCCAAACCTTAAAAATGTTGTGGTGGAACAAAAACAATGATGGACTTGTAGCTTTCGATTTGAAAAGGATTCATTTGGCTGGGCATCAGGAGAAGGACGTGGATGCACTGAGTGGAGTCTCCTCTATAGGCCACCAAGATACCAGCATCAGGATCTAGACTCTCCAGACAAGACCAGGACATGGAACCAAGGGCAGCTGGAGTATCTAGAACCTGAAGGATTTCATCGTGTAAAGCTTGGGTTGGTAATGTTGACAAAGTAGCTAGCAGCACTAGCTCCAAAAGTCCCTAAATCTAGAGAGAAAGTCTCCAAGTCAGCAACACTGACAGTCCGTCCCTTCAGGACTCCCTCCAAAGACACTCCCCCAACATGATCAATATGAACATTAACAACGAACACAGCCACTGTTAGTACTCACAGCTGTCAAGCTAGCAGCTAGTGGAAGACTCTGGTGATACGCAATGAGTGCAAACAGGTAGACAGGTAGACAGCTAGACAGCTAGACAGGCAGACAGGCAGACAGGCTGACAGGCTGACAGGCAGACAGGCAGGCCATTCAATATAGTCCTGTGTCAGTCAGAAATACCAGATGTTTTCTTCTTAGTGTTGGAGCATTTGATTTATTGATTGATGTCCGCATGTGATTTAATTTAAACAGATATAACAAACATGTTTTTGAAGAACTCTTCCAACCTTTACCATGTATACCTGAATTCCAAAGTTGGATAAAGGTCTCAGTTTACTAGTTTGTACGAAGTGTCCAAGTACGTCTAAAGGCAAAAGTGTTTGTACCTGCCGTCATGGAGTGGGCAAGAAGCAATGAATCATACATATGGTGATAAAGGAACACACTTTTGCCTCATTTCAACTGTATGGTACAGCTTGACTCAACACGCTGGACTCAACACGCTGGACTCGACACGCTGGACTCGACTCGACCCGACTCGACCCGACACGCTCGAATTGGAACTATTAACTCAGTATATGAGTGAAATCAATGAATAACGATGCCGTTGAACTGGCTGCATTGTATTCTCTAATTTAATTTAAAAAAAAATCTATTTAAAATGTAACGGAAATAAGAAATAAAGCCTCAGTTATAATGACTTTAAGATAATGCAGGTTACATAGCAGCAGATGATAATATAAAAGATTATAACTGGGTACGGCGTAATACTCCATTAGAATACAAAGTGGGTTATTATATTAGAAAATGGAATAAAATCTTATATTACAGTAAGCAATGGAATATGCTTCAATAAATAAAGCTATAAGTGCTATAAGTCTCATTAAAATAGGTAAAGGAATAATATTATATTACAATACAGCTATATTACGGTGGCTAATGGAATATTAAATCATATTACATAATGACATCTTACACCATAATGGAACAAGATATTACATTGGAGTAGACCATATAATAGTGTATTCTCTTTCAGTGGTGAATAAAAGAGTACCATGGCATGTGTTTTTAACTCGAAGGACTATCCCAGATGACTCATGATTCATGCTCGTCCTCTCCTCTCTCGCTCCCCCCCCCCCCACTATTCATGCCTGTCGACAGCATGATGTAGCCACATGGGGCCAAAGTGCTGACTCCGGACCCTGACATCCTCCTCACTCACGACCTTTGACCCGTCACAAAAGAGGATGTCTCCCTGGACAGAGATTTCCCTGCTGTTTGACGGCTGTGCGGCACAAAAAAGCTGCCATGCTCCGTTGACACGGCATTAAGAGGGACAATGAGGGGACAGACTGGGAGGGGGGCCCCCCCCCCCCCCGGAAAACAACACTTCCTGTCGCTGGATGGGTATATTGGCAAAGGGCCAAATCGGTCTTATATGAAGGGCGGAAAATTTGACAAACTATCAGACTGTTATTAGTGATAGTAAAATCAGAGAATGGGTACAGGGTAAGAATATAAATATACTACATACGCTTGAACCACCTGCACATTTACAGCCTAACTAAGTAGATTTAATAAAACACATATTAAGTACTCCCTTCGCCTCGCTGCCTTGAAACATTCAATCATTTTACTGAAGGTGTTTTAGCATTTATAGTGAGCTACATATTTGATGTAACACCTGTTACCAAGCACAATCTCTGCTCTCTTTGAACAGTGGTTCCCATCCTGGGGGGTCCCAGCAGCCCCAATGGGCCCATCATCGAAGGGGTCATGAGATTGTTAATAGGACAAAAAAACAGACAAATAAAAACATACCTGTACCACGAATTAGGTTTGATATTTCACAAAGATTTTTTCATATGAATTACTTTGCAATGTTATGTCCTCAGGATTTTAAAAGGTATTGAGGGGTCCCAAGTCGACGGGTTATAAGCCAAAAGGTGTGGAAAACACAGCCCGAAAAGAAGCATCCTATGTAGGACTGTCAAAGTTAACGTGATGAGAACGCGCTCAGTTTGTTTTAACCCCACTAATTAATTTAACGCAACTTGTGATTTTGTGTTGGGCTCTGTTTTAAAGCTGAATGAGCGAGTGAAATTTTAGCGAGGAAAAACTGTCATGTCCATTTTCAAAGGAAGGGGTCCCTTGACCTCTGACCTCCAGATCAGTGAATGTAAATGGGTTCTCTGGGTACCCACGAGTCTCCCCTTTACAGACATGCCCACTTTATGATCATCACATGCAGTTTGGGGCAAGTCATAGTCAAGTCAGCACACTGACACACTGACAGCTGTTGTTGTCTGTTGGGCTGCAGTTTGCCATGTTATGATTGGAGCGTATTGTTTTATGCTAAATGCAGTACCTGTGAGGGTTTCTGGACAATATCTGTCATTGATTTGTGTTGTTCATTGATTTCCAATAATAAATATATACATACATTTGCATAAAGCAGCAGATTTGCCCACTCCCATGTTGATAAGAGGATTAAATACTTGACAAATCTCCTTTTAAGGTTCATTTTGAACAGGTAAAAGATTTAATTTAATTTAATTAATTTACGATTAATCGTGATTAACTATGGATAATCATGCGATTAATCACAATTGCATATTTTAATCGATTGACAGTCCTAATTCTATCATAAACTGCCCCATTACCATTTTAAACTGAGCATTTTCATCTTTTTTCACTTCAGTAACTTCACTTGGCAATGTTTTATTTCACCCCACCATCTATCATTATGCATTACATACATTATATCATAAAACATAATAGTACAAAGATGTTAAAGATATGTTTAGACATTTATCATCTGATGTGTTCAGAGCTGCAAAATTGTTCATGGAATGACTCGTGGTCCATCATTTCCAGAAGCTGTGTGCCTCTGTGGGGTGTCACTCTGACTCTTTCTCATAAACCAAAGCAACATAAACAAAACATATTCTGTATGAATAAAAGTGATAGGGTTCAGAAATATTGATCCATATTGAGTGCTTTGTCTTTGTGTATTTCCTCTAGACACGCAGGTTATGTGAACACTGTCCGTATAGGTGCACGTGTGTCTGTGTGTTACAGAAGCTCAGTGGACAAGCGACCTGACAAAGTGTTTCCAAGCATTTCTTCCAGTGCATTCTGGGATAGATTCCAGCCCCCCTGTGACTGTGAATGGGACTAAGAGGTTATGGAAAATGAATGAATCACAGGTTATGCTGTTGTTGAATTGAGTGACTGCTGTGAAACTAAGCAAGAGGTGCTTTTGTCTTGGTTCCTTAAGACTCCAGGTGGAGAGCTAAATTAATAAATGAATTAATAATATTACATTTGTTGCTTTGTTTAAAAAACAAATGAAATAAAACTGTCTTGCTAAACAAAGAAACTGATTTACTTTGTTATATTTATTCATTTTTATTGAATTTTAGAGTTCACAGTGAAAATGAGTCTCTTGCTGGTACTTTTTCTTTTCTAAAATATGTTTAAAAAAAATCTGCACATTTTGTACTTACAGGATGTGTTCACTAAATATATATGGCCATGATAATGACTATAATAAATAAATAAATAGATAGATAAATAAATAGAGATAACTAAATAAATAAATAATAATTGTATTTATTTATTATTGGTTATTATTGGTCTTACTAATTACATGCTGTAACTATGCTTATTAGGCAAGGACACTATGTGCAATCCTGTCTCCTAGAAATGATGTTTATACACTACTACTTTATTTTGCATAATGTATTTTGAGGGAATCATAATTACTGCCTGGATTATGTTCAGTGAGAAGGATTTATTCAGGGAGGAGTAGTATAGTTGCAGGGAGGACAGTGGGTTGGATGGTGGATGTACTAAATGCAGGAGCTTGATACCAGGTAGACATCCTGAGTCTGCTGTGTGGTTAGGTTTAGGCAACAGAGGCACATTGGTTCAGGTTAGTGAGAGATCATGGTTTCCGTTTAATATATACTAAACTAATCATGTCCTGTCTGGTGTTTCAAATCACTTTGAACGTGTTCAATATATCTAACTGAGAGCATCATTTTAGTGCTTTAAGAGCCTGAAGGTTCTTCATGGATTAGTTTTATCGCCCTCTCCAGGTTTCTTCCCGGGCTCACAGTTCTCTCGCATTTCTCCTGATTTTTGAGCTACACCTCTGTCTTTTCCCGGCGGAGGAGATCTGCTCGCAACACATCACAGCGAAGTCGCCTTGGCGTGGAGCAAACCGTTGGAAATAAGAGCGCAGTGGTGTCGCCACATTGTGTCTGAAAGGGCCTTCAGCGAGAGAAGGAGAGAGAAATGGAGAATACTAAGAGAAAGAAATACTCAAGCAGGAGCAAAAACATGAATGAATGAAGACTGATGAATGATAAATATTAGTTGATACCAGAGATTCACACAAGTTCATGTCAGGGGAGAGTTCTTCATTTCTCTTTTCCGTGAATTAAAAGTCAAATTAAAAGTAGGCCTATTTAACAAAAATGCTGTTGCAGTGTACAGTGTAGTACTTCTTTAAAAGTCACCAGAATGCAGGAAACAAAGTCTGACAAACTCTCATTCTCCGCTTTGATTTAGAAATCTTCTTTGTGTTGGCAAGTAGCCTATGTCCTAGGCCAGGGGTCAGCAACCTTTATAATGGAAAGAGCAATTTTTTTAGACTCTGTTTGGAGAAGCAAAACCTATTTGAGCCTCATAATGACGGTAACACAGCCTGTTAAGTCTAATGCAGTGAGGACCCAAGTCCAAATGAGAAGCAGGACACTGAGGAAACCTCTCAGGAGATCTGGCTGGAAGCTCCTGCTGGCTATTCAGCAAATGCAGTGCACTTGTTCTGAAAATGTCTCTCAATATTACTTTTTTGTTGTCAAATCTGTCCACGCACTAATTCAATTACTCAAAGACTTTTCTTGTTTGGGATTTGAATCCATAGCTAGACTATTAAGCTATTAAGTTTCAGCAAATTGATAGGATAAGGCGCCCGCCCGAAGACGATATGATGCACATTTTAGTTGATTGAAATGATGATTTGTATTCAGTGTATAGGCTTTATATTTTTTCACAATTGGAGAATGTAAGAAACCCTTTAGGCCTACAACAATGATGTTCAAAAATAAACGTTAGTCATTTCCATATACATTTTTGTCAAAGCCACTGGAGAGGAGCTAAAGAGCCGCGTGTGACTCTAGAGCCGCAGGTTGCTGAGCCCTGTCCTATATGTAAAGATGCTCTGGTTAGATATGCATTATGTTGCTAATAACAGGGTGACATTATATATAAGAGTGTCACACTTTACATGCAGTAGGCCGAGTGAATAACGGGGCAAACATCCACCATTACAATGAATTTAATTTAATTTTTATAGCACATTTTAAAACACAGTGAAATCTCAAGGCACTTCACAACAAGGGCAAAACAATCACAGACAACGTTAAGACAATTTACACTAGAAACATACGATTAAAAGCGTCAAAATAGGACAAATTACTTCCTGACGTAAGTTAAAAGCAACTAAAAATACTATAAAATCCTAGTGGGCTGAGGAGCTCCGGTACAGTTTATTGCCTTGAAGACCAGGAGGAGCATCTTGAAGATGATCTGATGGTTTATTGTCTTGAAGACCAGGAGGAGCATCTTGAAGATGATCTGATGGTTTCTTGGGAGCCAGTGAAGGCAGCGGAGGACAGGGGTGATGTGCTGTGATGTGAGTTCTGGTGAGGATCTGGGGCGGCTCTGTTTTGGACATATTGCAGTCAGTTTTGTTTAGGAGGCCTGGGAGGAGAGAGTTACAATTACAAAACTTATCATCTACTATTTTCATAAAAGTAGTCTCTTCATGGCGTTTAATGCCCCAACATGTGGGTGAATGTACCTATAAGAAGACTACATTAAGGACTGGTAGGATATCACCAGAAAGCCTTGAAGGATGGTCCCGTTAACCGAGCTCCTACTGCGCATGTCCTCTACGGTCCAACCGGACAGAGAGAGAGAGAGAGAGAGAGAGAGAGAGAGAGTTAACAGGGATTCATGGAGCATGTCCCAGCACCAGTGTTTTCTATGTCTTCTTGTCCACGATGCACTTTAGGATTTCAATAAGATGCGTGTGTGTTTCCAGATAATCAGTTTCTTCCTCGCAGTCTACTTCCACTGCCCGCTGCTCCGAGCTCAGGGTGAGTCTGTCTGTCCCTTATGTCCACATCTTATGTCCACATGTCCTCCTGCGTCTCTAATGCATCGGTAAACGTGCTGGAAGCGACAGCAGAGTGTCTAATCTGGGTGTAAAGTCATCTGCAGGTCGGGACTAACTTGTTGATCCACTGACAGCTGCTGGAACATCCCGCTGAAGTCCATTCACTAATCTCTCATGTGACTTTCCATCACTCCTTAGTGGAGCTGAACACCTCGCAGACTGCTCAGTAACATGTCTTCTGAATCATCAAGGTCATTTGGTAAATTCGGGTGGACAAAATGTCCAACAGCCGGTACTGTTTTTGTCCGGTAAAGCCTGTCGGGTTCTATGTGTAGTTCACGGCGCTAGCTGCCGCCCACCGTGGGAGATGACCGGGGGAATAACGGGGGGGAAACTACTGTAAAAGTCTGAATTTAATCACGTCTAGTGTATTTAACACACGCCGAATTAAAGGCTGCATCTTTGATCATGTCTTTAAAGTGTTGCTTTTTAAGGTTTGTACTTTTGCTGAAAGCAAAGCGACGATATGGAGAGTTAGTCCGTTATTAGGAGGACTGTTAGCTGGACGCTGGTCCGTCTCGGAGAACGACGCTCCGCAGACAGACGGGTCCGTTAGCGTCCCGGGTGGAGGTCTCCGAGGACAGCCCTGAAGGGTTAATGACTACTATGAGGGACATAACGCACGGTGTCCCCGCTGGGCTCCTGGAGGATCAGAGTTTAGAAAGTATGGCTGGATAGTTGAGCTGGTTGTGACAGACAGACAGGAAGCGGATAGGGAGGAAAAGGGACCGTTACATGAACAATTTAGCACTTTTCCTGCTGCTTGGTTTTTACACACAGCTTCTGTTGGATTATTAAGACATTTTAATAATCGGTAGGACCCATTCTGTAATTCGGCATCCACCCCATGCCTTAAAAACACACGCACTTCCATTAAAACCTCATTACTCCCACATCATGCTCTCTCAGAGCCGGAGTGGTCAGTCAGCTCTGCTAGACTAAGCCCAGGTACTGATAGGAGGGTCATCTCGGCTATAGGCCACATGTGTGGAGCTAGTCCTCCATCATGTCCCACTGGTTGTCTTAGGTGAGAGAGGAGACTACAGGAAGTCAAAGTGACTGGTGTTTGGAGTCTGGCTGCTAATAGAAGTGAAACTGTGTCTCTGTTAGCCTTTCAGGGTGCTAATTCATTCTGTAGGACTTGTTGAGGCAGTCTGACAACACACACACCTCTCTGTGTGTGTGTGTGTGTGTGTGTGTGTGTGTGTGTGTGTGTGTGTGTGTGTGTTGGTGCTGTAGGACAAGTGGCCTGGACATTTGCTTTCACTTGTTAATTGTGTGAGTCAACATGGAGCTGCCATTTCACACTTTGTTGCCACATTTCGGAGCCATTTGGAGGAGACGTGTTCTCAAGAGACCTCCAGCTGTTGTCCCTCTTTAATATCATTTTGTCCGTTGTGTATCCTAGCCTCCTTTATCACAGGGCGGCTCCGTGGACTCTCCAGGTTCTAAATGCTGCTGGGGAGCTCTTTGAAGTCCGGTCCACATGGGTGCAGGATGTGGATTTGCTCTGGCTGAATAGCACTACTTTTTTTCTGACACATCTGCCAGGAACATGAAAGAAACGCAGCTCTTTCAGATCCTCATTTGGGGTGCACATTGTCTCACGAAGGCTTGTGACGATAACTAAGGTCTCAGAAAATCCCCAAAAAGGTGTAATAAATAGCAGCGTGTGGGAGACTGATCAGCTGGTTCTGCCCTCAGGAAGATAATGGCTTCTTCGTCTTCTTCTTCTTCTTCTTCACTTATGTTGTGTATGAATTCCATACATTCCATAGTTCTCTACTGAGTTTTGCGAAACTTCTCTCCTTCATTTCTTTCATGTTGTGATTCGGTTATGGAGGCTAGCCGTGAGAGAATGCATCTGGAACCAATTTGACTCCTCAAAGCAGAAGGAGAAGAGGAGGGGAAGAGAAGAAGAGGGGAGGAGGCTGAGGGGAGGAGAAGAGGAGGGGAGGAGGAGAAGGAGGAGGGGAGTACGGGAGAGGAGGGAATGGCAGCCCCTTTTTTTTCCATGTCCACTGTGAGCAGACATCGGCCTGAGTCCCACAAACCTAATTATAGTTTTGTGAACACAAGATTAAAGTGAAGCACAGAGAGTTGACGTTTGTCTCGGTACAGTAGGCTATAGGCTAGGGATATTTGAATTGACTATGAAATCTAATGTTTTTTCCAACCAGCAACCCATTGCTAGTGTTTTGTCAAGGCTAAATATAAAGGAAGAGAAATACACCCAGTGAACATGTGACATATATATATGTATATATATATATATATATATATATATACCTAAACTGAGCCCGCTACAACCTAAAAATCTTAAGTTGCGTTATTACCGTGTTAACTTTCACAGCCCTAATTCAAATATATATTTGCTATTAATCGCATGATTGTCCATAATTAATCCCAATTCATCGCAAATGAACTAAAATGTACCTTAAAGGGAGATTTGTAAAGTATTTAATCCTCTTATCAACATGGCAGTGGACAAATATGCTGCTTTATGCAAATGTATGTATAGATTTATTCTTATAAATATAATAGTCTCCTACCTGTCTGATAGTGACTGGTGCAACCCAGATAATGAGCTCCAGCATGATAGCTCCTGCTCTGTTTTGGTCTCTCGGGGTCTCCATCCCCTCAGAGGACAGCTCTGTCACGATGGCTTGCTTTTCACCAAAGCTACTGAACGCTATGGAACACTGGCGTAGCTTCATTTTGCCACCTGGAGCAGATCCTCTAGTCCAATGGAAGAAACCGATTCTTCCACGGAATTTCTGCATTTTAAACCGTGGTGTGTGCACGAGTACTTTCACCATTTAGACCATGAGTACATTCAGCACTTTTACTTGAAATTGAGCGACCTGATTATTTGAAGGTAGGGTTGGAGTCTTCCAGCAGCTGCTAGCTCGACAGCTGTGAGTACTACCAGTAGCCATGTTGGTTGTTAATGTTCATATTGATCATTTTGGGGGAATGTCTTTGGAGGGAGTCCTGAAGGGACGGACTGACAGTGTTGCCGACCTGGAGACTTTCTCTCTGGATTTAGGGACTTTTGGAGCTGCTAGCTACTTTCATTGGAAAAGAGTTGGCAACACTGGGCTGTTTTTTTTTTTTTTAATCGAGCGTACTCTTGTTTCTCAACATTACCAACCCTAGCTTTAAGTAAATGATCGACTACTACTTCCACCACTGAACCTTTCACCAAATATTCTCTAATGACAAAAGCCCAACTCTATTTGGATGTCAGACTGCAACAGTCAAGATGTTTAATGTTCTCTGAATTGTTGGCTGTGTAGCTCTTCATTGTGTTAGAAATAAGTAAAGGACTATTCCAGGATAATTACATGTTCTGCTCATTTCCTAAAAGTGTTCTTCCAGTGCCTTTTATCATGTTATACATACCATATTTGTTATATTTATCCCTTTGTTCTCCCCTCAAAATGAATTATTCTTTCCCAGAAGCACTCCAGGAAGAAATGCAATTAAGCTGTACTGTTATACAATCAAACTTTATTTTCCATTTCATTTGAATGGGCTACAGTTGGCTTGACTGGGTTGTGACTGACAGAAGGCAGGTCCAAACAGAACCACAGAGGATGTATTGTGTCAGTTGATTGTTGATCCATATTGTTTTTGTTGTACTGCATTTTCAATAATTCCAAAATACAACTGAGTTTCTGTTTGTAGAAATGATCGGATGGTATGGTTTGGGGCAGGTGTTGTATGTTTTAGATGATCTAGTTTAGGGCTGCGCAGTATACTGTACGTACACGTTTCAGCATCAACATTGAAATGTGCGCATGCGCAGTAGTCACATCAAATGAACTCAAACACGTCGTGCTACAACTATTTTGCTGCTTGATGCAAAAGTGAAACTCGCACGGTTCTCATTTTCCACGACTAATCCAGTGTTGGCGTCTGCTCGAGGATTCAACTCAGAGACGGTCGCTGGGTGTGGGAGGACCCTCTCCCCGGTGCTGGCTGGCCCTCGCTGTGCACCTTTCCTCCAAGTGTGCCGTCATAGTAGCAACCCACCCGACCCGTCTGGAAACACGTATTCCGTCTCGTTTACCATGCTTTGTGGTTGTGACTTTTTGCTGTGTCATTACTAGGGATGGAACAGTTTGTGTATTTGACCTGAACCGTTCGGTTCAGGACGTTTGGTTCGGTCCGCGACATCCTTTCGGTTCGCCGTTACCCAAACAGCTGTTTATGTCTACTACTCGCACGCGCGGAACAGAAACTCTGGAGCGTGAGTTTTACCCGGAAAGTTTTGGCAGCGCACCAGGAATGATAGCAGCACTGTAGCGCCCAGTAGCTCATGGTAGTCGAGCTAAACTGACAACGATTCGTGTCAAATTGTACGCCGACACTGATCAACTGAAGTCGGGTTTATATGTGGACACTTGAAACATTTAATTACGACGGCATCACCCGAATGTGTCGATCAGCGGAACGAAACAAAAGCAGACTGGACGGAGAGTCCGTTCCCCCACAGCTTCAGATAGCCTCCCGCTGCAGATTCACACTGTGACAAAGTAATATTTAATGCTATAAGAGTGTTTATCGCTGCATATACGACCACACTCCATCATAAACAATACAGAATTAAAGCATATGGTCAAAGAGCGTGAGCCTTCACGTGTGAACTTTACAGCTCTGTTGTGCCTGCCCTGTAGAAACTAGCAGCAGTTGAGGATTTACCAACAGCCTTAAGATGGAACATTACATTACAGACATTTGTGATTTTATTTTTGTAATTAATGTTTTCTTATTGATAATATGTCAGTGTTTGAGTGTCTTAACTGTTATTGTAAGAATTCTGACCAATGAGCCGCTGTTGAATGAGTGGCAGATAAAAAGCTCTACGTTTTTTTAGCATAGTTCTGGTTGAGCTTGTGCTTCATTGTACGGCCTTAGTTTATAATTTCATCATACTTATATGAAAATAACAAAGCTGCATTTTTTTGTCTGCACTAAAGACTGTAGAAGACCTGTTCTTTCAATTAAGATTTGTCAATAAAGAAGAGTTAATGTTCCTTATGGAAGCCATACTTTTGTTAAGGCAAACATTTGTCAACTTATTTTTGCTAAATAAATGAAAAGCATATTGAAATCAGAACATGACCTCCTCGCTGGAACAGAAATGTACCGAACCGAACCGAAAACCGTTATATGAACCGAATTTTGTGAAGCGTTCCACCCCTAGTCATTACCATTCATACCCTAGTATTTTAATTTTGCTCTCAAAGTGCACCAGATTGATTGATTGTATTTAACTTTAAAATGTAGCCGTCAAAATTTAGGGTGAATATTCCTGTATTTTTTCATAATGCCATACACAATATATCACAGAAAAAAAATGATTGCAATGTCAGTTTTTTCCAATATCGTGCAGTCCTAATCTAGTTATTGAGTGAGCTCCAATCAGTCTGATGAACTGGCAAAGTGACACATCAGTCAGAAGCCGGCGTGCATGTTGTTGCTGTACAAAGAAGTTCCTGAAGCCTCATGAGTGTCTGACTGGAGGATGCAAGTTAGTGTTAGCAGTGTCTCATCGGCCGCTCTTTTCTCTCTCATTCTTCCATTCCAGCCTCCTATTTAACAACCTCAGTCTGTCTGTCCGTCTGTCTGTCTCGCCCTATTCTGTAAACGCCTCGCTTCACATTCACACAGTTAGAGTCACAGAGCTGTTGGTCATTCAGCAGCTGCACTGGAGCCGCTGAGGGTTCAGGTCCTTGTTTGGGGGGAAAAGAGGATACCAGTCCGGAGGAGTTAACCTGCAACTATCAGGGTAAATGTTACGTCCACGTGACCCTTGTTCACAAGTTTTTGGGAGTTAGCGGGGCCGTAATGGTTCTTGTATTCGCATGCGGCGGTAGATTGATGGACGTAATGCGGAACCAAAGTTCACGAGCGTGAGTTCCTTTTAGATGTACGCCACTAGAAACATTTGCTGAGGTTGCGAGCGAGTCACAAATGAAATGAGCACAAATAGAAGACCCGCCTGGTCCAGTAGACCACAGACCATGGATGTAGAAGGATGTCCCTCTTCTACATCCATGGTCTGTGGTCTATTGGACCCCCTTCTACATCCATGGTCTGTGGTCTATTTGACCCTCTTCTACATCCATGGTCTGTGGTCTATTGGACCCTCTTCTACATCCATGATCTGTGGTCTATTGGACCCTCTTCTACATCCATGGTCTGTGGTCTATTGGACCCTCTTCTACATCCATGGTCTGTGGTCTATT
>CAKAOH010006899.1:0-20781 GCA_916701665.1 Sebastiscus tertius
TGTGTGTGTGTGTGTGTGTGTGTCTTTACCTGCAACAACAGTGTTTCCCAAAGCTCAAGACGACGTCCTCAAATGTCTTGTTTTGTCCACAACTCAAAGATACTCAGTTTACTGTCATAGAGGAGTAAAGAAACCAGAAAATATTCACATTTAAGAAGCTAAAATCAGAGAATTTTCACATTAATAAAAAAAAAATACTCAAAACGATGAATCGATTATCAAAATAGTTGGTGATTGATTTAATAGTTTGACGACTAATCAATTAATCGTTGCAGCTCTAGTGTCTGTTGGGGAGAAAGGAAGCATGGAGGAATATTATTCTATGTTTACTGGGCTTTTTTTACACTTCATTAGATATTCATTCCTTTTAAATGGTGTTTTTATGCCTAAGTAGCTAAATCAGCATCATGGCCAAACATTTGGGTCATATTAGGTTGCATGCCAGTTACCAGTATGTCATCGTGAGTGCATAGCAGTTTGTGTTTTGCATCATGTTCCCAACACTGATCCGTAACATCGTATTGCTCTATTGAAGCAACGAAGATGTATGTTACCTAAAATGAGGCTTTTTCTTCAAGTGTAGCACCCAAGAGCTTAGTGGCTGGTTGAGACTGGATGTGTGATGAAGTATGTCCACCTTGCAGCCTAATTACCACTGACAAATAATGCTGATGTGTGGTTGAGTCACCAACACGTGTTTACCTCACTGCTTTAGTCATACATCGGCTTCTCAGCGGCTGAATAGAGTTTGTGCGTAGCATGCGTTATTGTGGAGCTCTAGAATGAACTGACATCCGCCCTCCTCTCTTGTTTTTGTGGATACCTCATCGATATTTGTCTTCAGCTGAAAAGACACCTTAATCCGGGACATTCCCCTGTGGTTCATGAGTGTGTGTTTACGAACATGGTAGCGGCAAAAACCACGTATTCTAGCGATCTTTCAATGAGAGAAATTAGTCACCGACACAGAATTTGCTCACAAATATACCCGATGGTTAATTCCTGGGCATGACACAGAGTAGTGGTGTCCACTGTGATACAGCATGATAAACCGCTGATTCATTGTGTGTTTAAAATGTGTGGTGTAAGCTCATGTGTGTGCACGCATATGCTCAAAGCATGCACATGTAGCTGAGTTGCTTATTCACACCAGAATGACGCATGGGGTTAAGAGGCCTGCTGAAGCCGCCCAGGGAGGCTGCGAAAACACACACATACATATACAGCTCAGTGTGTGATGCTCCTGCAGTGGGATTATGCAAGTAAACCTGTGACTTCAATCTGCGGCTGGCTGCTAATACCTTCTAAAGAGGTTCGCAGTGGACAGCTCCATTCTGGGCGGCTAATACTGCATGTAAATATCCACGTCTACAGCGTAGGAGAGGCGAAGTAGTAAAGAACCCAGATATTTGTTGTTTCAGGAGGCTGTTGAAGTTGTTTTATTGCTGCATGGACTCTTAAAAGTCTAAGAGAGAAGATTTAAGGTGGTGAAGTTCAACAGGGACAGACAGGTTGTGCAAGAAAAAAACAATATGCCAATATGCTTCTGGACGAGAATGGTAAAATGGTAAGAAGTGTTCACAGCTTCTTCTTTCTTTTTGCTTTGTTTGTTTTGTGTGTTTGGTTTGTGACAGTGATTCACATGTCGTCTCTTCTGTTCGCTGCAGGTTTCAGCTACTGAAGAATGTGTAGGACCTATGAGACTGACTCAAGAGCCCATTCAGGTAAGAGACTTCGTCACATCTGGAGTCAGGTTATTTTTATCATGTTTGGGGGAACTGATGTTCAGATATATCCTCTTTTTGTGTTGTTAGATTATGTTTGATGACTGCAGTTGACCAAGTTGAGTTTGCCCGACACCTTTTCATGAACGTACAGCTGCAACTACGGATGCACTGATACTGGATCGAATATCGGTGACAGTTTTCACCAATTTTTTGCTGCATTAAAAAGGTTTATACTTCATTTTGAAGATTTTTTTACC
Organism: Sebastiscus tertius; assembly: GCA_916701665.1. Lineage (NCBI taxonomy): Eukaryota > Metazoa > Chordata > Actinopteri > Perciformes > Sebastidae > Sebastiscus > Sebastiscus tertius. The sequence goes on from CAKAOH010006899.1 coordinate 1,985, forward strand.
AAGTTTCTGGCGTAAGATTGATTATTTTAATAATAAAAATCAATTAAATCATTTATATCTGTGTATTTATTCGTCACATTTTGTTTTACTAAGTTAAAAAAGTATTATTTAAGTCGAGTCTTAAACGTAAAATAATGATCCCAGTCTCTTCCACACGGTGAGGAATACAGCTTATTAATTAAACACTGGTATCGGATCGGTATTCGGTATCGGTCGATACCCAAAGCCCAGGTATCGCTATCAGGACTGAAAAACTTGGATCGGTGCATCCATAGCTGCAACTAACGATTATTTTCATTATTGATTAATCTGCAGATTAATTGTATGATTAACCAATTAATCTATTCGTATATGAAACGTCAAAATATTGTCAAATGCCCATCACAACTTCGCCGAGCCGAAGGGGATGTCTTCAAAAGTAAAAAAACAAAAACAGAATATTAACTTTACAATGATATGTGACAAAGAAAAGCCACATATCATCTCATTTGAGAGGCTGGTATCACATCATATTTGACATTTTTGTCACTATTTTTGCTTGAAAAAATGACAATCGATTAATTTATTATCAAAATAGTCACCGATTATTTTTCTCTTGATCAATTAATCAACTCCTTGTTTCAGCTCTACATGAATAATAATGAGCATTTTAGTTTATTTCCCTAATTTTGTATGCTTTTTGTTTTTCAGTTCAATAGAAGTGTAGCACTTAATACACAGCTATAGGAAAAATACAATCTCCAGCATTTGAACACAAATATGATTTGAAAATGTTATCAATGCAACTTTCAAATCTCCAGTTGTTTATACTTATTTACTTATTTACTCAATTCCAATGTCTTAATATTCTTAAGAATTAAAAGTTGATTGCTCATTGAAAGGCTGTACTTGCATATTATGTTATTATATTAACATTATATCAGTGGCATAAAATGGTCTTAAAATGACAATAATATAATTTCTGGGACAGCATATCGTCCAACAAAATTAGTAATCGTGACCGTTTAACTTGAAGTATGTTGTAAAATGGTTTTGCTTACCTAAATATGTTCCACCTCCTATCTTTTATTGCAGAAGGATGTTTACTTGGGCTGACAAAGTATGCAAATTAGTTTTCTGGCATCTTATGAAACTAGAAAACAGAAGGAATCCATCGGTACCAACCATGTCATACTAGCTTGTCGTGAAGGAGGTTAAATAACGTTTCAAACTTACGCTAAATATTGGCGAGGAAAAACTGGCATGTCCATTTTCAGAGGGGTCCCTTGACCTCTGACCTCCAGATGTGTGAATGTAAATGGGTTCTATGGGTACCCACGAGTCTCCCCTTTACAGACATGCCCACTTTATGATAATCACATGCAGTTTGGGGCAAGTCATAGTCAAGTCAGCACACTGACACACTGACAGCTGTTGTTGCCTGTTGGGCTGCAGTTTGCCATGTTGTGATTTGAGCTTATTGTTTTATGCTAAATGCAGTACCTGTGAGGGTTTCTGGACAATATCTGTCATTTTTTTGTGTTGGTAATTGATTTACAATAATAAATATATACATGCATTTGCATAACACAGCATATTTCCCCACTCCCATGTTGATAAGAGGATTAAATACTTGACAAATCTCCCTTAAAGGTACATTTTGAACAGATAAAAAATTAACTATGGACAATCCTAATGATATAGCTTTTACTTGCTCATAGAGGACATTAAGAGATCCCTTCATAATGTGTTTCCAATGTAAGTGATGGGGGACAAAATCCAAAGTTCTGCAATAAATGTATTCAAGAGTTTATCTGAAGCTAAATGAGGCTTTAAGATGATATCTTCCAGTGAACGTATCCTTTAAAGAATATCTCCCCTAGTTTGTTTTGTTTTGTGTTGAATTAAAATTGTAGAAATACAAATTATGGATGGATTTGGATCTTACGCTTCTTCTAGTAAAACTGGAATCTGTCATAAAAACCATATTGCACTGTATGATCTATTTGCTGAACTGAGCATACGTTAATTAACTGTACATTCACATTCGCTTTGAGAGGATATTGTTTTTGTTGTCTGCAGACACTTTGTCTGTACCCTGGTGTCAGGTAGGCTGAGTCAGGGATTGTCTGTGCTCATCCTCAGGTTAGGGATTAGGCCATGTGCTAGTCAGATTTATCCTTATGCAACGAAGAAACTAAGAGTTCCTGGAGGTTACAAGCTGGTTTAGAAGCAGCATTCCTCTGTTCTGCCTGGCCCCGCTTCAGGAATCAGCTGCTTTTATTAGGTGCTTTGATTTAATTTGCTTCGGGTTTGAGCTGTGCCGGTTTGACCGATCTCCAAGGGTTTCTGAGTTTAGCTCAGTTCCTACTCCAGTGCAGTGATGTGAGAGGCCTGGCATGCCACTCATGTGCATGCTGAGCTACAGTATCCTGCTCTATCCCTTCGCCCTTCTCCTCCTCCTTATTCAGCCTGCCAAATAACATCGCACCAGGAATCTGTGGCAGCGTGCAGGCAGGTGGAGGGACCAGAGGCTTTATTAAAAAGCCTTCTAAGACCTCGCCTCGTGCCCCATAAAACCCTTAAACTGCTCTCCCCGAAGTTGCACCTCCAGCCTTCTGCTGGATCCGTGACCTAACCCGCCCCTCTCCTGCTTCGCTCCTTCCACTGGAACAGAGAGATGAAACAAGAGAGATAAAATGCTCTGCAGGAGAGAGTTATATATAGTGAGTTTTCCTTGACATTTACTGTTACTGCCTCACAGCCCTGGAGAGTTTCAAACTCTCCAGATACCTCCTCCTCCGGCTTATCTAATGATTCATGTGTTTAAGTCATTACACAGATAAGTGAAGCTAAAGTAACACACATGTTGTATGTTGTTATATTTCACATATGTGTATATCTTAAAAGTTTTGTCTTCTATTCTGCTACTTTAACCTTTTAGTACACACTGTTTTTCCTGCAAAGTTACATGAATATAAACATGTAATTAGAGCTAAATCTATTAAATCGATCAGTAGAGCAACTGAAAATTGGCAAATATGCTAAAAATGTTCTGGTTCCAGTTTCTCACATGTGCAGATGTGCTGGTTTTCTGAGTCTTCTATGGTACAAACAAAAGAAATATCTGTTGATTTAACACAACAAACAATTTGAAAATGTCAACTTGGACTTGGACTAACAATTAAATTAGAAAATAATCAGCAGATTATCCAGATACAATGCACGGCAGAGCTAACAACTAAAACCTTTGAAACATTCTGGCAGTCCGAAGACGTAATAAATCCTTGAACACTTTCTGTCCAAAATCATTGCAAGCGTCTAACGATACAAAGGAGGAGGAGGGTGCAGAAGGGTTAACGGCCTGATTTATATCTAAAGTGCTTTTATAGCCAGTACAGTATGATACTGTATGTGTGCTGCAAAACTAATGTGGGTCCATTTTACTAGTTTTTACTGAAGTTTTGATTAATCTGGTTTCTATAGAATGCCACAAATAGTAAAAAAATACCCATCAAATTTCAAAAATCAACGGCCCTCCTTCATAGCTACGCTCCCACACAGATAAAGCCCTCAAAGCTAGTCAGTTCACTGACACCCCTCTGTGTTTGGGAATCTCCCGACGTTAGATGGCATCTGGCCTGGGTGTGCAAACATGGCGGATTAACCTCTGAACTCTGAAAATGTGAGTCAGCTCGTAGCAGCAGCAGTCAGGGATACAGTATGTCTCTGTGCCAACTAACTGTACGGTGTTTTCATACAAAGCATGAAGCCAGTAAGAGACGGTGTTGTTTGTGTAGCTAAATACATGTACGCTAAAGCTTGTTATGGGCTGCATAAAGGAACCTGTTCCTGTTTACATCTGCACACATTTTGATGCTGAGCTTCCAGTTTCTTTTACCAATGACTGATGATTTCTTCTGTTATTATTCAGCTGTTGCTCAGAGGGATATTTGTCTCTTTCTGCCCTTTCAGTTGTCAGTCTGGTTGAACCATTGGACAGCTTTTACTGGACCCAATTAAGCTATTAATTACTAACTTTTGAAAAATGATCTGTTAAAGACGCTGTCACCAGGTAATGGTGTAAACATATATCCATTTGTGTACCATTAAGAGTGAGTTACATTCATGGAAGTGTGTGTCTAAGACAGATGATGATGATGGCGATGTGATGGAGTGCAGCCACGTGTTTAGATGTGTGGACATCAGTTGGGGTATTAAGACCAACGGCGCCTCCTACCAGGCTCATCACTGGTGACATATTTGGGTGGCAGGTCAGAGATCTGTGCAGCCGGCGTCGTCCCAGGGTCGACTGGGTGCTGTGTGTGTGGAATTTCACATGTTAGCACCATGGTTACACAAAGCAGTGCCATGGTTACACAAGCCAGCACGGGATCAAAGACTGTGGACTTTCACAAGCACTCACCAATACCAGCTCATCTTCTCCCTCTGTCCTCTTCTTCTTTTACATCTTCTGCTATTCTCACCTGTCCTTCTGTGTCCCAGTCTTATTTTAAAACTATACAGGAAGTATTCTCTCTCTTTTCTCTCTCTCTCTCTCTCTCTGTCTGCTGCACCTCCATGCTCTCCCTCCGTCACTCTATCCTTTGTTGTCCTTAGAGGGAGTCAGGAGGTGATGCTGCTGCGAGGCAGAGCTGAGTACTGTTGGTTCTGGCTGCAGTCCAGCTGCATGTGTGTCTCTACTGTATGTGTCTCTTGCCGTGTTGTATTTCCTCACCACTGTACCAAAGGTGACTGGTGTGTTAGTGGTCAAAACACAGTGTGGGATCAAAAACATGAGTCTGCAGGCTTCACGTCTGCTGGTGTGAAACACAGCTTCATGTGCTGCTCAGTTTATATAGATGGAGTAATTCTTCAGTGATTTTTAAAGGGATAGTTCAGGTGTTTTTTAAGTGGGGTTGTATGAGGTACTTCTCCATGGTCAGTGTATTACCTACAGTAGATGGAGTTTGGAGAAACAGACCGGAGTAGCAGCGCGGGAGCAAAGCAATGTACTGCTGTGGACGGGGGCAGCGGCTAAACAGATTTTAGACACCTAAAAAATTTATATCAGTTTAGGCGTATGCTATATTTTGAGTATTTTTGCTGGTTTAGCCGTGAGATAGTCCTTTCTGACGGGGAACTGAAGCTACGTATGCTCTTGCCAAAGCCACCAGACTCATTTTACCTCGCAGAACACGAATGGTTGCTGCCTCTACCGCTGCCTCGATCAGTTAGTTTGTGTTGCAGGGTGAGGTATTTTTGTAGTCCAACCCGGGAGTTGGTATCGCCCTGCTTCCCTCAACAAAAAGCCAATGAGATTTTTCCATTGGGTTTTGGATTATTGCAGAAAATAAACTCTTTGGCAAACAAACGTTTAGGACACTTGCGGTTTTGTTCAGCAAGATAATCTCCACAAATGAGCACCACTTTTATGATTTTTGAAGTGTGAATGCAATCAGCAGAAGTAAAAAGCTAACTTTATGCTATAAACAAACGACACCACGGTGGCATGAACATGAGTATACACAACAAGGCTGTAAAGGAGGATGTGTCGGTGATGACATTTAGTAGTCTCATTTAGCCACTTGTTAACAACCGCCTTTTTTAAGACACATAAAAGCTTAAAAATTCACAAGTGGGATATTTACTGACTCATTTTATATCATAGAACACAACTTTAAAATCTATTAAGCTTGTGTTAACACCAGACGTTATTTCAGGCATCTAACTAAAAACGAAGTGACTTCCAGACGAGGGAACCGGAAGTACTAAAATGCAAACTCATTTCTGGGTTTTAGGGCTCATTCCTGCACCTCTCTATATCCCCTATTGAGAGTTATGGGGGGGTTGGAGTCTATCCCAGCATGCAATGAGCAAAAGGCATAGAGGCACCCTGCACAGGGGGAAACAAGCAGTTCATAGACTTGAAATCCCTCGAGCTGTGCATTTCATGTGACTGTGGGGGGAAACCCAGAGAAAAGATTCAAACTGTAACAGGATTATTATGTCACTGTATGTATTTTATTTATTGTTTTGTCCTTTTACAGTCAATGTATTCATTCATATGTCTAACGGGTGACGGAGAGGGGGAATGGGTTGGAGAAAAAGTACATGTTTGTGTACTATAATGTTGCTATCACTGAATATACATGTTTCCAAAACAGTACTTGTTAAAAAGAAGAAAGGCCTAGATTCATAACCACTGAGCTAGCATGATATCTTTACTTCACCAGCACTTGTTTTTCTCTGTTTTTGATTTTTCTAAAAAATGATTAGTATTTATTTCTCTGTCAGTAAGTGGCTTACTTTGTAACATGCAATATTAAATTCATAGTTGTTTGTATTCATAACCATAGATTTGAGTCTTCCTAATGATCAAAAACAGCCAAGGAAGGTGGGTGTTAAAGGGTTAAATATCTCTGAGAGCTGATGTCAGCCTAATCACAAGTTTACGTTTTCAAAAGAGGTTAAAAGAGGTTTGGCAGTTCGACCAGTTACTGTAATATTCAGACCCATAAATGTCAGTAACCCGGGTAGTACTGGAGCCTCGGTGTCAGAAGTGTATATTACAGCTGAAGTCTGGTTGTTGGATGTGTGCTGCTCTGGAGAATGTCCTGTCTGAGTAGTAAATGTAGTGAGGACCTACTAACATAGATATCCTATAATTATCACCGTAGTAGCAGCGCTATCTCACCCAGGCGTCCATTCCTTCCTTGTCTCCTCAGGTCCTGCTGGTGTTCGCCAAGGAGGACAGCCAAAGCGATGCCTTCTGGTGGGCCTGCGACCGCGCCGGGTTCAGGTGTAACATCGCACGGACGCCCGAGTCTGCCGTCGAGTGTTTCCTGGACAAGCACCACGAGATTATAGTCATTGATGGACGCCACTCGCGCTACTTTGAGCCCGAAGCTGTATGCCGGTGAGCCTTACCTGGGTCTGCTCTCGCTGCTTCTGTGTGGTTGATTCTTGAACATACCTCACACCACAGGGATATCTGGGAAGAGAATCTTTAGAACCATCAAAACATTTGTCAGGACGGGGGAATCAGACCCGAAAACGGCTTGATTGTCGTGTAGTGTGTACCTGGCGTTAAAGGAATAGTTGGACATTTTAGTGTTTATTGAAGTTAAATGAGATGGTTGATGCCACACCCATGTCTGTACGGTAAACATGAAGCTACAGCTTGAAACAAAGACTGGAAACAGGGGGGAGACCGCTGCCATGGCTCTGTCCAAAGTTAACAAAATCCACCTTCCAGCTCCTCTAAATTTGCCGCCAAAGTTCACTAATTAATAGGCGTCTGACCACAAAATAATCTGGCACATCTGGCACCCATAAAACTTGTAATTTGTCATCTGTTAGTTAGCGTTGCTGGCTGTAGCTTCATATTTACCGTGCAGACATGAGAGTGAGTGGTATCTATTTTTCATCAAACTATCGGCAAGAAAGTGAATAAATGTATTTCCCAAAATGTCCAACTATTCCTTTAAACATGGAAGAAACATGCCATGGCTCTTGCCATGTTTGCTCTTGGTTTCTTGCTCACAATAAACAAAAATCAGTGAGTGCCGGTGCTTTGGTTCTTCTGTCCTTGCCACTACCGTTCATCCGATACTGTACAAGATTTGGCGCCGTGCTCGCTGCCACTTTCCACTCTTCCTTTTAAGCATCACATTGCACTGCGATTCCTCGAAGAGCTTAAACCGGCACAGTAATCCGGCTTCTTTTCTGTTGATGTTTTCAGACCAATACTCATGTTTGACGTTAAACAAAGCGTTTGAAAGGGCTTCACCTGCCAGAAGGGTCAGAGAGTTTTTATAACAAAGAGCATGTAATCCTTCACAAAACAATCAATACTTACATTATAAGGGTTTTACCTAAAACTATTAATAAGAGTTCAGTCTGTCTTAAAGCAGCTGAATTGTAAATAGCTTTGGGACACTGTAGTGGAGGGCTTGTTGGCTCCATCTGGTGTTCACCGGAGGCACCGCAGGCCTCCGCAAACCTGAATCTGCACTCCGAGTTACTTGCATGCCCAGAGCCGGTGCTCTAACTGTTGCTCAATTCAGTGTTTTGCTCTAAAAAAGAAGAAGCAGTGGACGCTGGATGTCACAATTCATAAGTGGCTATTGAAGTAGAGTAGCACTTGAGTGAGTCTGAACTACAAATTGTGAGTTTGTTTGTTGACATGAAAGCTGGATGGCGTCCCAGGGGAACTGAGGCACATGCAGAAGCCTTTCTTTCTTTCTTTCTTGTCCATTTTTCCACAGCAAAAAAAAGCTCCTGGCCACTTTTCAGAAACCTCTTTTGATTGCAGAATAACCTCATTCCTTCCTTGTTGTTGCCAGGTGTTAGCTGAGTTCATACTGGTCTGAGTGTGTCCCCTGTTACTTTCTGGTGTGCATCGGCATTTCAAGATTTATGTAGGAATATAAGTCCTATATTTTTCACAAATCTTCCCGCTGAGTCCCTGGAGAATATTTCAAACATGTATTTGACATTTAAATTTTAACCAACCTCTGATTACTGCAAATAACTACTAAAAGCTGGATGTTCTTCTGCTTTTTGACATCTATGAACAAAGGACTTGTGTTTAGAGCATTTGAATGGGGATTCCCATGGTACAAAGTGTTTAATGCGTGTCTCATGGTATGGAATACCCTCTAGGCATCATTACAAGGTCTGTAAAGACCCTTTATTTATGTTTAAACATCCTTGCTTTTCAGTTTTAGTATTCAGCTGGTGATATTCCTCATTATTTTTTGTTTCTGTCGTGATTTCTGCAGACTTTGGGGCTGTATTTATTGTTGGATACAGAGCTAGCCCATCCAAAGTTCTTCTTGGATACACTAAAAGCGACCGCCATATATTTTGTAGAGCGATTTATTATAAGTGCTTCATTATTTCCGCAAGTAAAGGAACAGACCCATTCGTCTCTCCTGTCTCCTGATTACCACAGTTTGGCAGCTGCTCCCTGTTTGTCCGTTGCTCCTTCACTCCTTTTCCTCGTCACTATTTTTCCTCCCATCCTTATCCCCCATGAGGATCTTTGCCATCATCTGCTCCCTCTGTTCCTCCTCTCATCCTCAATCACAGTCTTCTCTCATCCTCCTCCACCCCCGGGACACTTTCCCGTGCGTCCTGCCAGCAGTGCGGCTTTGTGGCCGAACCTCTGAAGCACACGTTGTGTTTGGTGTTTCTGTGTAAAGCACCAAAATGTTCTGTTCCTTTTTTTGTGGCAGTGACATCACCCTCCAATCTGCCCACATGTTTACCCTGTACCTGAGTCCAAGCCACTTCTCATGAGCTCCAAGGTGTGGATGAAATGAACTCCTGTTGAAACTCCTGCTGACTTTTAATCCTCATTTGTTTGGTTTTATTTCCAGGTTGATCCGCGCTACGAAGCCCTCTGAAAACACAGTTATTCTGGCTGTGGTCCCACAAAAGTGAGTATAATTTGACCTTCTGTAGACTTTAATATCCTCTGTGACGTAGGTGTTTTGTGCAGTTATTCCTTAAAGTCCCTGAAAGTTTGACTTCAAATCTTAAGTATATATCTGTAAAATCAAAGTTTAAAAAAAAGAAGAAAACATAGGTATCATTTATTAAAAGTTAAACACTCAAAAACTACCATAAAATCTTAATTTACCTCAATTAGTTAATGCAAACTCCAAACCTCCTCCGCGTGTACCTGTTTTTCTTGAGGTCTTGAATCCTAACTCTGTCAGGTGTTTCACTTAACCATTTTCTTTGATCGATGTTAAGTTAATCATGAATGAAACACAACACTTCCTCCTTGGTGGATATGTAGTGTTATGATACGTGTCCACAGGGATGTTTTTTTATCGCAAGGGATCGCCTCACTTCCCAGCATTGGGCGCTTGATGAGCTGCACTAGACACCTGATTGGACGAACGCTTTCCCTCATGGTTTTTCTGCTCCCAGCTTCCAAACCGGAACCAACATAGCGGCTCGTTTGGAAACTTTCTCCTCTTATGTTACGAAAATAGTTCACCGAAATCTGTTTCTGAAAACATTTTATGCGAGATAAGCCGTGTCGTTGCTAAATCTGTCTTATTTTAGATCGTTTAAAAGTTTCTAGGGAGCTCCCAGAGGCGGTGAGTCGCACCGGACGCCCCTGATTTGCATAAAGTAGCCTAGACCTCAACTTTATGCAAATGAGGAGCAGCCAACGTGACGCCCCGTCCTCGAATCGCGCCATCACACTACCAGAATGCATTGCACGGCTGCTTACATAGACAAATAATGGACAGCCTCCGTCCTTTGCATGCTTCCCATTCATGAAGCAGGTGGGTTTTAAGAGGATAAGTGTTGTATCGGTATGCCGGGTGCGGTAAAACAAGCGTCTTTAACTGTCTCGGAGGTCGATCAAATGAATAATTCATAAGTTATATGTTATTCGATAGCCTAACTTATCTACATACAATATTCCTACTGGTTTAAATAAACAATTTGATAGTATTTTCCATCTTTGCTGAGCAGGTGTTCTGCAAAAGGAATTAAAGTCCTCTCCCATGTAGACGCCTTTCCTAAATATAGGTCGGGTGAGTTCAGTGATTGAAGCAAATAAAAGCCGGGCTATTAATTGAAGTTTTACGGTAAATGTTGACCACTACAAGTATGTTTCTGAAAATGATTGTGGTTGCAGATGGTAATGAGTCTTCTCTGTCGTTGTATAGACCGGCTGACCAGGAGGAGCCATCTGTTCTTCCTCTCCTCTGTGCTGGATTTAGCAGAGTATGTCCAACAACTTGCCTCCGCTTGTGACTGTGTGTTTATAGCAGAGTGAATGTGTTATCCTGGTTTATGATAGATGCTTTTTATTAAGCCTCTAAGAATCTTCACACACTAAAATAGCAGCATGTGGCCGGTTTTGAAGAAGGCACTTATTGTCAGCGTTGTTTGATGGTGTGAAAATGACGTAGGAGGTTGAAAAACAAGTCGCTACTGAGTAAATCCTGACTCATTCAATTTTCCACTCCCCTCTCTTTCTTTCTCCTTCTAACACCACTTAACCTTGTTTGGCCTCCAGAGGTTTGTGGAGAACAGCAGTGTGTCGGCCTGCTATAATGAGCTCATACAGATTGAGCATGGAGAGGTGCGCTGCCAGTTCAAACTCAGGTACAGCAGAGGAAAAACACCTTAACCACACACATACCATGTAGTCATATACATACAAACACTGACACAAATACAAGGTGGTGGTGGTGGTGGTGTTGGTGCTGGAGTTACTAATCATGAGATGCTGTGGCTTTATTGATCCACAGGGCTTGTAACTCCGTCTTCACCGCTTTGGAGCACTGTCAAGAGGCTGTGGAGATCACGAGTGAGGACCACATAATACAGGTAGGGATAATGCACAGACATGTACATACAACGCATACATACAGAGTCAGAAGGAGCAAGATCTCAAACCTTTTCTTTTAAAGGATGAGGCAGGTTCTATGTTTTTGTTATTGTAAAGAAATCCCATGAAAAGACCAAAACCAACAACATGTTCATCTCTCAATACTTTCCGGCTTCCCCAGCGAGTCTGCGACGCTCCCAAGGGTGTAAATCTTTTAAAATCTAATCTACTATACACAGATGTTTTCAGTAAACTTTACTCAAACAGGAGTAGATAGTGCATTTGATGAGGACTATTTTCAGCTGCGGATACACTGCTCTTGTGCATATTTAAAGGGTGGGGCCATCTGCGTTGTTTTCCAAGGTTTTCAAATGGAAACGCCCACTCAGCCGTCAGCAAAAAGCAGTGACGTAGGTTACCAAAGTAAGCCAATAATAAGGTTATGAATGATGTGAACGCTAGCACTGGCTGAGTCAAAGTTAGCTGTGCTTAGTTGTAATAACTGAAAGGGTTAGTTTGGATTTTTGAAGTGGGTTTGTATGTATATTCTCGTGTTCTGCGAGAGTCTGGTAGCTTTGAAGAGAGCGATATAACAGCTTCAGTTTCCCGTTGGAAAGGGCTGTCTGACGGCGAGTCAAAGCTGCTGTGGACGGGAGCAGCAGAAAAACATATTTTAGCCATCTGAAAAAAGGCCCACCTAAAACAAAATCTATATCAGTTTAAATATACGCTATATTTACAATATCTTCACCACTTTATCTTGCCGTCAGACAGACAAGCCGTTATCTATGCTTTCTTCAAAGCCACCAGTCTCCATTGACAAAAGCAGTAATTTTACCTCTCAGAACACAGGAGTTGCTGCTCTACCACCGCCTTGATCGGTTAGTTTGTTTGTGTTATTGTGTGACTTTTGGATCACACAACACGAGGCATCCACGCAGCAGTACATTGCCTGGCTTCCGTGCCGTCTACTTCTCTAAACTTGTGACCCATGTGTCATCATGTCAGGTCATGTGGGAAAAAGGTTTTTAGAAGGGCTTGGGAAGATAGTATTTGGACGCGAAAACATTCACACTTCGACCAAAACTACAGAAACCTAAAAAAAAATATTAATAATGGAGCCGCCCTTTTAAAGCAGTAGGATGATGTATGTGGAATCATGAGTGCCCATGTTCATGGTAATGAAGGAACATGTCACCCAGTGCAACCGTGTGGCTCGTTTGGACAACAATGGAGCTCTACTGTTAGTAGCATACATTCATTGTTGGTTTGGTCTTTTCATGGGGTTTGTCAACAAAAAGAAAACTATAGAATATTACTAAACTTTAACTCTCTAACTCTACGTCTTCCTGGTTTTGTTCCAGTACGTGAACCCAGCGTTTGAGCGGATGATGGGCTACCACAAGGGAGAGTTGATCGGGAAGGAACTGACTGAACTCCCCAAGAGTGACAAGAACAGAGCTGACCTGCTGGACACCATCAACACCTGTATTAAAAAAGGAAAGGTGAGTCTCACACATCCATCACCTACATCCACGCATCTCTGAAATGAGACTGTACCGTTGCCTGACTGCTCTGTTGTCTCTGAAGGAATGGCAGGGTATTTACTATGCCAGGAAGAAATCCGGCGACAGCGTACAACAACACGTGAAGATAACACCTGTCATCGGCCAAGGAGGGTAAGCTAAGATTAATCAACCCAAAGTGCTCACTGTGCATTTCCAAGAAGTCAGACTTACTGACGGACTCTTATCTTGTTTTTAACAGGAAGATTCGACATTTTGTTGCCATCAAGAGACCTCACATTGACAACAACAATCAGGTGAGTCAAATGATTAATGTGTTACACAGATAAATGATCTATTTCAGCGCCTGCACTTTAGCAACTCTTTGAAATCTTAAACCGAAATGCTGATTTGCAGGCTCAAATTATAAATCTTTAGTTCACATGCCTACAAGCAGCTGTTTGGAGAAAAATGCTGCTACAAAAAAAAGCACATTTACAAAAGCTTAATACTCCTAAACCCACTTTTGAAGTTGTGGAGCTTGAACAAATGTCCATCAGCGTGTCCGTAATGCTACAGCACATCTTGGCCCAATCAAGCCGGGTAGACAACTGAATGATTGAGTCCAAACTGGATTCAAACTCTGTTGGCAGTTAGTGTTACATAAATACTTCAAATGAACTGTAGGGCTGTAAGTGTCAGATTTAAATACTTCAACGCGATATGCAGCCTCACAGACATCCAGCTCTGTTGAGCAGCGTGCACACTTACTCTGAAGCAGGTGTGTTGCTACTCTCAGCTGGGTTCCAGGCCAATAACGTCATATATGCTAAGCTACGGCTAAGCACCAGGATCCCCCGCTAAGGCCTGGGAGGGCTGGCAGCCAGGCGCCAGGGCTATTTATACCCCAGGCAAAGCTGCACAGAGACTAGCTTTAGCTCATTGCTCTCTTTCATCGTGTGGACATAAGGTGAGTCAGCCGTTGGCGTCTGCTTGCCAAAGCCAAATGGCATTCATTCCTGCTCGGGATTGGGAATCCTTAGACATGGCAGCGGCTGATCCCATTCTCGGAAGTCATCCCCCACAACCTGAATCATACAGCGTCAAACTGAATGGGTTTTATCAGGGTGTCCCCCTTTTTTTAAAAATGCATTTTCACCACATATTATATGATGCAAAGTAGGAACAAAAGTTCAGTATTTGATGACTAGAGCTAAATCACGTCGTGAGTCATGCACTGCATCTTCACTGAGACACTATTATCCATTTGACAACCCAAGGCCACAGAGGTCCTCTCAGGATAGCACTGATCTGATACTGTATCCTTGCTTAGGACATTTTCCTCTGAGCACTTAAAACCACACATTATTCCTCATCTATTCCCACCCAGACGTTTGGCTGAAGACCACGGTTTCCATTTCATAGTGTTGTTTAGTTAGCAGTATTTGTCTAAGCACTTCAGACTTACAGCAGGTTTAGGGTCAGCTTTGTTTGTCTTTCCCTCTCAATTAAGGGTCATCATAGTCTCAGCTTTAGTCGAGTTAATTCAAAAGATGTTTTTTGAGATGTCTGTTTGTGCTTTGCAGCCCAAGAAGCCCATTAAGACATAGCCAGAAAAATCTGGCAACCTTGTATGTAATTAGAAGTGTTTATACTGTCTTAATCCTATTTACTCAGTATGGGACACGCTGGAGACCTGAGAGCAAGCGACTGAAATTTAGAGAGAGGGGGAGCTGTCAAAAGAGAAAATGAGCAATTGTGTGAGAGTGACATGGAGTCAAATATTTAAATGTAATTGACAAATATTTCTCTTTATCAAAATATTTTTTTTCTGATTTTCGTACATAAAAAAGGAATAAATCTGTTTGGATGTACCCGCTCACCAATACAGAGATGTGCACAGTGCACTGTCAGCAGGATGTAAAGGTGCAGTGAGTCACTGGGTGAGGAAAATCTTCTGTAACCGGATTAAACCAGCTCTACTTATCCATATCTACATAACCTCGGTGTGACTAACAGGATGTACTGTACTCATTGTCACCTGCACGAAAACATAGTGAACATAACAAATGTGCTGTAGAGTTCACAATTACGGTAATTTAAAGTTTTTAAAGTTTTTTTTTTACATTTTATTACATTTATTAAACATAATTCTTGTGAATCTTAAGATGCCATTTAATATAATTAAATGATCTTTTTTATATTCAATTATAGTATTTTTTTTTTGTTATGCAAAATTATATCAGAATGATCCATAATCTGATAAATTGGTATTTGGTGTCCACTTCTAACGTTCTGTTTAGGGCTCAGCTCCTCACCTGCTGATGACTGAACAGATTATTTAGTCTAATTTTCCACTACAGAAACGGTAAATTTTAGGGTTTAAAGTTTAAAATAAAGCAACGGATAGAAATAGAAACTTTTTATTTATTATTAAAACTTCAAATTTGCAGTGGTTACAGGGCTTTACAAAGAACAATATCCCAAGCCAACCCCTCCTACAACCTGTGACAACACAAGAGCAAATGGTTAAAGTAATAATAAAAAAATAAAAATATAAATAAATTAAATAAATAAATATAAAATAAATAAATATATATATTAAATATATATATATATAAAATATATAAATTAAATTAAAAAAAATAATTTATATAAAATTATATAAATATATATATTTTTAATTTCTTTTTTTAATTGAACCTTTATTTAACCAGGCAAGTCAATTAAGAACAAATTCTTATTTATAATGGCGGCCTGGCAAAAGGCAAAGCCTCTTGAGGGAACGAGGTTGGGGGTAAAAAGAAACATCAAAAGTTCAAATGTACAAACGTGAAGCTGAAAAATATAATATGTGGACAATAAAATTAAAATGCAAATCTTTATGACAGCGTAGAGTCAGCGGCGATAACGTGACTCAGTGCCTGTGAACACTTACATTTACTGTGTGCCTTTTAAAGCCTGATTATTTAAAGAAATAAAGTATAATAGTTTGTTGAGGTGAGATGAAAAGATGTCTTCAAAGTATAAAGCAACATCAAATCTCTGGCTCACAGTAAGGGTTTCATCAACAGAAGTAATCCTGCCAGCGTGTTGCTTTCAAGGAGCAGGAAATTAGGATGATTATGTTCCTCGCAGCGAAGGCGAAACCGGCCGTGACTCTTGGTCGTCGTCCAAAACCTCAACTTTAATCAGCTTCTGCTCTCTCTGTCTGTCAGGTCCACAAGTTCAACAAGGAGGAGAAATGCAGCGGGGAACACTCTCAGTCAGGTAACCTCACCACACCACTAGTTTTTAATGTCTCTTATTGGACGGGTGTATTTTTTTAACCTAAAACATTACTGATAATTATAGAAAACCTTATAATTAATCATAGAATAGCAGGATTTAGATGAGCCCCAATTTGTGACTCCTGTGTGCTTCGATTGCATTTGAATCGCAGAGCTAACGGAGCCTCAAAACTCAGTTGGTTTAAAAAGCAACCATTAGATTATTCATTTTATTTTACTTTTTTTGGGGGCGGGGGCTATAGGGATGAGGATCAGTACCTCTAAATCGGAGGCCATGGTTCTCAGCAGGAAACCGATGGATTGCGTACTCCGGGTAGGGAATGAGTCCTTACCCCAAGTGAAGGAGTTCAAGTACCTCGGGGTCTTGTTCGCGAGTGAGGGGACTATGGAACGTGAGATTGGCCGGAGGATCGGAGCAGCAGGGGCGGTATTGCATTCGCTTTACCGCACCGTTGTGACGAAAAGAGAGCTGAGCCGGAAGGCAAAGCTCTCGATCTACCGGTCAATCTTCGTTCCTACTCTCACCTCTGGTCATGAGGGCTGGGTCATGATCGAAAGAACGAGGTCGCGGGTACAAACGGCCGAAATGGGTTTCCCCAGGAGGGTGGCTGGCGTCTCCCTTAGAGATAGGGTGAGAAGCTCAGTCATCCGTGAGGGACTCGGAGTAGAGCCGCTGCTTCTTTGTGTCGAAAGGAGCCAGCTGAGGTGGTTCGGGCATCTAGTACGGATACCCCCCTTGGTGCCTCCCTTGGGAGGTGTTCCAGGCACGACCAGCTGGGAGGAGACCCCGGGGAAGACCCAGGACTAGGTGGAGAGATTATATCTCCACACTGGCCTGGGAACGCCTCGGGATCCCCCAGTCAGAGCTGGTTCATGTGGCCCGGGAAAGGGAAGTTTGGGGTCCCCTGCTGGAGCTGTTGCCCCCGTGACCCGAACCCGGATAAGCGGTTGAAGATGGATGGATGGATGGATGGATGGATGGATGGATGGATGGGGGCGGGGGCTTGGCACTATTCCTTGTTGTCCTCATGCAACATTCCTCACCACATTTCTAATTGTCCTTATGCATATACCAGTGTAAGGAGATGGGCATATTCATGTACGTCCAGTTGTGGATGGAAATGAGGTGGAAAGGATATATTTAATTTCCGGCTACCTGGATTAGGAGAAACAAGTTGCAACATGGGAAACTGATTAAAAGTCTATTTTATCAAGCAGCATATAGAATATGTTTTCATCTCAATGGTTAGAAATGTCTTTGAGGATTCTGGAAATAGCTCTTAGAACAGTAATGTGTTGTTAAATATCCTTCTGGGCTTTTTAAAGATGGTTCTAGTATTTATTTTTCAGATGCTTTTAGTAGCCTTGTGGCTTGAATGTACATGAGAGACACAAACTGAGGCGAGATGAAATGAAACAAAGCGCTGAGATTCACCTATAGCAGTATAAACAATAAGTCTAAACATGCTTTACATTTAATGTCCATTTCTCCTCCCTCTACAGAGTGCCATTCTCTACGTCACCGGGACAGGAGGAAAGATTCAATTGACGCCAGATCACTCAGCTCTCGCGGTAGTGACGGTAAGACCATTCAAAATGCATTATCTTTTATTTTGAGCCTCTGTTTGAATGAATGGAGCCCCAGTTTGTGGCACTCTGTAGGAAAGATAATGCAGGAAACGATAGGGAATAGAAAGTAAAAGCGGGAACACAAAGGATGAAAGAGGAGATGAGTCAGACGGTGTTAGGGTTGGCGCTTGAACTAAAGAGATCCTAAAGAGAGATGTCGTGGGCTGATGACATTACGCACCTCCCTCCTCAACTCACTCTGACACCTCTGTTGCTATTTTCAGGTTTCTCAGCCGAGAGCTGCTTTGTCTTCTTCTTCAATCAAACCACTTTCCTTCTTTCTCTTATCACCCTTCATTAGCTTTATATTAACATTTCCTCTCCTTTTATGTACATTCTCTTCACATCCTTTCCTTTGACGAGGGCTAACAGTTGTAGGCCCTGTGATCTATTTTTGTGCATTATTAATGTTAGTTAAAGGGGATGACGATCAACGTGCCACACTATCATGATACATAAAATCATTATTATTTTTTTTATTTCAGCTCCCAGTTTACAGAATCGAAGATATTCCTCCGTCGCCAGGATTCACTCCATGACTATCGAGGCTCCCATCACCAAGGTACGCTGCTTTCAGCATTCAGTCATTTTGCACACATGTTATGGTCCCCCATTTCAGTTTTAGGGAGGATCTAACAAACACTCACCGGCCACTTTATTAGGCACACCTGTTCAATTGCTTGTTAACACAAATAGCTAATCATCCAATCACATGGCAGCAACTCAATGCATTACGTCATCTAGACGTGGTGAAGACGACTTGCTGAAGTTCAAACCGAGCATCAGAATGGGGAAGAAAGGGGATTGAAGTGACTTTGAACGTGGCATGGTTGTCTGAGTATTTCAAAAACTGCTGATCTACTGGGATTTTCACGCACAACCATCTCTAGGGTTTACAGAGAATGGTCCGAACAAGAGAACATATCCATTGAGCGGCAGTTGTGTGGACAGAAATGCCTGGTGATGTCAGAGGTCAGAGGAGAATGGGCAGAGTGGTTGGAGATGATAGAAAGGCAACAGTAACTC
>CAKAOH010006901.1:0-26269 GCA_916701665.1 Sebastiscus tertius
AACAGTCAGAGTTTTCCCCCCCATAACCCGAAGGCGTAGGGAGGCGACCCTCTCGTCCACCGGGGTGAACTCCAACGTAGCGGCACTCAGCCGGGGATTTGTGAGTATCCCCACACCCGCCCGGCGCCTCACACCTTGGGCAACTCCAGAGAAGAATAGAGTCCAACCCCTATCCAGGAGTACGGTTCCAGAACCGAGGCTGTGCGTGGAGGTAAGCCCTACCAGATCCAACTGATAGCGCTCCACCTCCCGCACAAGCTCCGGCTCTTTCCCCCACAGAGAGGTGACGTTCCACGTCCCCAGAGCCAGCCTCTGCCGCCCGGGTCTGGTCCGTCGAGGTCCCTGGCCTTCACTGCCACCCGTGTGGCAGCGCACCCGACCCCAGCGGTTCTTCCCGCAGGTGGTGAGCCCACAGGATGTCATCAGACCAGTAAATTAATAAACAAATAAATAATATATAGGAAAAATAACTGCTCAACTCTTGAGAAGAAATAAACATTTAAATGGTGGAAGAAGTGTTAAGACTTCTTACTTAAGTAAAAGTTGCAATACTACTGTGTAAAAATACTTCGTTACAAGTAAAAGTCTTGCATTCAAAGTCCTACTTAAGTATAAGTACAATAGTATTCGCATCAAAATATACTTTAAGTGTCAAAATTAAAAGCACTAATTATGCAGAATGGCCCATTTTGGCATAATATATATCATATTATTGAATAATAATTAGTGATGCCTGCGTTCATCACTTCAATGTTGCAGCTGGTAAAGGTGGAGCTAAGTTTAAGTACTTTATATACTGCTGGGTAACTTAACCTGTGATAATATATCATAATGTATTCAGTTTTTTTATTATTATTTTCAATTAATAATCCTAATATGCAAAGTAACTAGTTACTAATGCTGTCAAATAAATGTAGTGGAGTAAAAATGTAATATTTCCGTTCAAAATGGAGGGGAGTAAAAGTATAAAGTAAGATGAAATGTAAATACTCAAGTAAAGTACAAGTACCTCATACTTGTAATTAAGAACAATACTTGAGTAAATGTACTTAGTTACATTCGACCACTGAGGGTTAGTAGCTGCAAATTGTAGACTAGTACTCAAGCCATTTTCCCTAGGTCATGAGCAGGTAGCCTATATTTGTGTTTTCAGTTTTAAAAAAATACCTTAACTGAGGCAACCTTATTTTTTGCAGATACTGCAGAAAGCTGTTCTGAGCTGTTGCCCTCGCGACCCGACCCCGGATAAGCGGTTGAAGATGAGTGAGTGCAGAAAAAGTAAACAAATCCATTAATTACAATCAATTGCTTTTGATTAACGCAGAGAGAAACAGAGACACACAGGTGCCCACAACAAGCATGCATGTCTGAATGCTAAAGGACAGTGTAAATGAAATGAAAATATGTCAATATATCATACCCTCTTTGAACAATATCTTTTAAATGTGTTATAGTGGGATAATAATTGTTTCTTCTCTGTTTAAAGCTATCGATATATCACTGTATCTCCTCCGACAGTCTGAGCATCAGCAAGTGCTTCTGCGTTTCATCATTAAAGGATGGTGTACGCCTTTATTGCATCTGTATGTCTATAGAGAATTTAAGAGGATGTCAGAATAGCCTGTGGATGTTGGAAGTGTTGTGCACTCTGCATTTCCATTAACACTGATGATTGGCTGTCTGATTGAAGCAGAGGGGAGTTTAGGCTCAAAATAAATGAGTAATAAAAGAGTAAGACGCCATCTGTGTGATGTTGAAGGGGTGCAATGATTAGTTCTTCCTTGACAGGATCAGCAGGACACAACATGGTGTCAACACATGACTTACAGAGAGGCTGCATACATGGAAGTTGTGCTGAAGCAACCTTTGACCATGTGATGGTTTGAGCTGCTCTTTTCCTTTCAAATGCACCCACAAGTTACATAATGTTCTGAAATATCTTTGATTAATTAAAATGACAGAGCTTCATTTAACCTCAGGCATTCATATCTGCACTAATTACAGTGTTTTAATGGTAGTTTTCTGTCATTTTTACATGACTGCTTCCTGATCAACCCCACAGAGGAAATTAGACGGTTGCAAAATAACTGCTTTTTAACTGCAGCAGATTTTTGATTCACATTTATGAAAATTTGTGAATGAGAAAAAAAGTCTAATCCTCTCTGGTAGAACTGTTTCTCTGCACTGAGATAAAAAATTACACAATGGTTTTGTCTCCAATTTAAAGCAACAGTTGATGCTTTCATGTTTTGACCTCACGAATTCCTTGCTAAATTAACTTTACCATCAAGGGTGCTATATTTCTGGTAAAGACTACACGGAGCGCCTCAATTTCCGGACTAAATGAGACGAGCTCCGCTTTTACCGGGTCATTAGACAGAGAAGGAGATGAGGCAAGAGAGAGGAAGGAAAATCAGAATATAATGAGAGAGGGAAAGAGGTGGAAGAGAACATTAACTGACACAAACAGAAAGGCAGGTAGACAAAGTTACACACTAACTGCCTGAACATACAAACACACACTAAACATTCACAAGGAAGGTTGTTTTTAACTTTACTGTGGCTTGAAAGTGTGCTTGTGGTTATGATTCTTTTTAGCCAGAAGCTCTTTGTTCATGTTTTATTTTGTAGAAACAGTTCAGACTCAAGGAGGATACAGGATGAGCAATATCAGTGCCAGAACAGCGTGATACTTCTGTAGCTTTGGAGAACACCATGTCCAAGACAATACACTAGTGGAACATCTAGTGAGTTTAACTCAACTGGTATCAGACAGAGATATCTCTGCAAAGACATAATGGCACATTCCTCAGAATAAATAATCCTAATCCAATTTGTCTTGATGGATTTGTAGCATGCTTCATCATGTGTGTGTGTGTGTGGGTGCTAAACCCGAAGAATTGCTGTTGCTGCCAGCTTTCATACAACAGACAGGAAAGCAATCTTAAAGGCGCTATCCCCTCCCCCGTTCCATTGCATTTACTTCACAACAAGTCGTTGCCAGGCATTTACCATCAATCTCAGCCATTTATCCGTTTTTTTCCACATTCACTGACGACCCAGAGATACCACGTGATACCAATGTTGTTTTACTTTTGGCTCACAAACCTTGTTAGAAGTGGGAACCAAATGTCAGATATCTTCCACAGAGATAAACAAAACATTCATTTTGGACTCGCCAAAAATTTAAAAAAATTATTAGTTCACAATCATAATCTTTTTTTTTTTTTTCAGGAAAAGCCATACTTTTACTCTACACCTTTCTAAAGGCTCTGGAGATGTATTATTTTTTAAAAAATATTCATCTACATAAAAATTCTATCAATAAGAACCTTTAAGTTTGAGATAAAATTCTCTATAAAAACTTGGGTTTATTGTAGCTGAATATGGTGATCTTAAGTTAACACCCTTTGTTGTGAGAGAGTAAGTTATGTCTCATAATTTAATACAGACTACAGATCTGTAAATATCATTCTCCCTGAATTGCACTACAGTGTGATTTATGTGCTCTGGTTTTCTTTTAGAAAATGTTTCTTTTTTTTTTAGAACACAGACTCAGAGACCAGTGGGAGTTTCAATAAGTTTATCAAAATTAAACACATCTTCTACAACATACTATACTTTATTCCCCCTAACATTTTGTGCCTTTGCTGGAGTGATATCAGCATTAAATACTCTGTGTCATCTGCACCTCGTCTATACACTAAATCACAGACAGTGAAATGTCATGAGACGAATAGTGATTTTGGAGTATGGTCCTCAGTACTAGGGACGTGTATTGGAAAGAATCTGGCGATACAATACGTATCATGATACAGGGGTTACGATTCAATGTATTGCAATATATTGTGATACTGTAAGTAAGGCGATATATTGCAATCTTTTAAATCTAATTTTAGGAAAACTCAAGAACACACCACCATATGCATAAAATCTGAGTTAAAAAAAGTTTACTTTTTTAAGCACTCAGAACAGTGGGATCTGCATTAGCATTTATCACAGTCCCTGTAACATCCAAAATCATAGTACTACTTTGAGAGGGCACATATCTCTATAAATGAAATAAATTATTGATTGAGATAATCTTTGCAAGTAAACTATAAATTAAAAATCAATACAGTGTTTTTGAGAATCGACGCAGTATCACATAACCTAATATCTCAATATTTTATATTTTTTATATTTTCTTACACCCCTACTCAGTACTATAGAGAACTGACTGCATGATGATGCAAAACATTAACTGTTCTATCTGTGAAACTTGACAGACAAGATTGTTAATAGATGACTAATTAACATGGTTCACTTCATATCATAATGCAGCTTTGGATTTATGGACTTTTTTACTGGGACATACACAATATGAAGTTATTTTATCTTAAGTGTCAAAGGTCACCCATAATGGGACCCATGTTTTATGGCATCAACAGCTGATTGAGGTTAAGTTATTATAACCACAGCAACTGCTGTCATTATGAGCAGTTTGAGTTGAAGATAGGAGAATAAGTACTTAGTAAGAAAATAGGGATGAAAAAACGCAACTTGACCTGGATCCATGAAATCTACGAAGTGCATGCCCCTTTAAAAAATTGGGGCTGTCTATCGATTGAAATATTTAATTGCTATTAATCGCAAATTAATCACACATTTTTTTATCTATTCAAAATGTACCTTAAAGGGAGATTTGTCAAGTATTTATTTATACTCTTATCAACATGGGAGTGGGAAAATATGCTTGCTTTATGCAAATGTATGTATATATTTATTATTGGGAATCAATTAACAACACAAAACAATGACACATATTGTCCAGAAACCCTCACAGGTACTGCATTTAGCAAAAAAATATGCTCAAATCATAACATGGCAAACTGCAGCCCAACAGGCAACAACAGCTGTCAGTGTGTCAGTGTGCTGACTTGACTATGACTTGCCCCAAACTGCATGTGATTATCATAAAGTGGGCATGTCTGTAAAGGGGAGACTCGTGGGTACCCAGAGAACCCATTTTCAATCACATATCTTGAGGTCAGAGGTCAAGGGACCCCTTTGAAAATGGCCATGACAGTTTTTCCTTAAATTCAGTGCAAGTTTTGAGCATTATTTAGCCTAACCAATGGATTCCTATGTTTTCTAGTTTCATATGATGCCAGTATCTTCACTCTAGCTTTAAAACTGAGCCCGCTACAACCTAAAAACTGCAAGTTGCGTTAATGAAATTAGTGGTGTTAAAACAAATTTGCGTTATCGCGTTATTATTGCAATAAGTTTGACAGCCCTATAAAAACATTTCCTTTCTTTCTTTGCCTCACAAATATTGCTGAAGACCTAAAAAAGATCTTTGCAGTGTCAGGTGGCATAACAGCCAGAGCGAGGACAAAGACTGACTCTTCCACGGAGGTGAGAGTTTTCATCGGGTGGTTACAGCTTTACTTTAACCCCAGGAGACCTTCAGTGATTCAGCTGGCTGGAGGCTTCACTGACAGCCTTCACAGCTCTGCAGGTACAGTGTGACACGGGGAGTGGAAGAAATGCCTGAAGAGAAAGTGTGATAGTTGGCAGGTGGATGTATGTATGAGGCAGGTTGGTGTGGGGGGCAACGGACGTACTGCAGGGCTTTGACGTGGAGACCCAATATTTAAGAGGCTGGGGCCCATTGCTGCTCATTCTACTGACCTGCTTTCTGCAAATAGAACAGGGACAAACACACATCTCTAATACTTTGACTGTTGTAACTTTGGAAAATAAAAGACAGGATAAAGAAGGCTTTTGCCATCATCGATCTTTGACTCTCACCTGGACTAACCTTACCAACCACGGCCTGTGTGCTTTCTGGTTGTTACAAAAACAAAGCAGAGACAGTAAAGCATTACTTACGTGCACACCAAAAGTCTTCCCCATTCATCGGCTTGCTGCACCTCAATGACAGAGTTGCTGGTTGCACTCTAGAGCTGCACCAGCAAGAAGCTTTTATGATAGGAAGAGGTTTGTTTTACCTTAAAGAGGAGCTATTATGGGTTTCTAGGAGAACATGATTGGTCAACTGAACCGAAGTCTTTGGACTCCGCTCTAACTAGCTTTGTTTGAAACTCAAGAATTCATATTCTAATTATGACAATTTCACACAAATGTCTAATAGGATACAACTGCGAGGCAGTAATTCTAGTCTGTTTCTGTTTTAATTAGTGCTTTTTAAGTAATATTTTAAAATACCAATGTATTGAGTCTCTGGGGGACCCTAGTCAAAAGTACCCAATTTGAGTTTTAGTAGTTTCTACAGTTTTAATAGATCAAATGTTTGCCATGGGTTCTACTTTTCTACTTTAAAGTATCACACACTATCAGGGGGGTCACTCTGTCAGTCATTTTGAAGGCGACAGATGCAGTAGACAAAGATTTCCTCATATTATCTGTCTATTTTCATTTTACACAATATGCAAATTAACTGTAACTTTCCTAAAAAAAAAAAATTTTTTTCTTCAGATGACATTAATGATATAACTAATAATGTTTGGAGAAGAAAAACGTCAACATTTTGCTATGATGGTTGTTTCTTACAGTAGTTTATTCCCCAGTCGGTAGTCATAAATATGTTAAATATGTTGGTAGGATGAGGGTAAAGTCAATGTCGTGTCAGAATGTCATAGCAAAAAAGAGATGTCATAGTTAAAGCAGAAACAACAACTTATTTTATCAGCTGTGTTGCAATAATTACAGAAAAAAAGTTTTAAAGTGAAAATGTATCTTTTTATTGGTACCATACATTAATTATCAAGGGCAGAAACTAACCAAATCAAAAAATATATATCAAACAATGATTTTTCTACAGGGATTGGAAAAGGTACAAGTCACCATTCAAACTCAGTCATAACTGTTGCTGGAATCAACTGTAACGAAATGGAAATGTACAAAACAAACAGAGACTTTACAGACTCAGCATTGCTACCCAACATGACGACTGAACTTAATGTTAAGCTGGCTTTAGAAGATGTTTGGATGATTGATGGGATCATTCTGTTGGTTATGAAAGACACTGCACAAATGAAGGCAATTTAGACAAAAATGAATTAAAAAAAAAAAAAATAATTGGTCTTAGCCAGTGATGAAATATGAAATTCACCGGTTAACTAAAATTCAGTGAGCACATTCACTTGACATCAAGTTGAAAGTTGCAGTACACAAAATTGTGATGAATGTTAAGTGAAAAATCACTTCCTGTATAGATGAAATACATGTGTGAATTTCTAAAATTTCCAAAATAAATAAAAAAGAAAAAAAATCAACTGAAACAGTAAAATCATTACTCCATGGTGCCATTGTACCCCCGGAGGTTTTGTAATTTAATTTACACAAGTTTTAAAAAAGAGGGAAGAGGAAAGAGCAGGTGGGAAGATAGAGGGGGACAGGGTCATGAGTGTTTTTTCTCCTTTTTCCTATTTTTGTTTCTTTACATTAGATCGGGATGGCTTTAGGTAAATCTAAGTAAGAATACATTTTATTACAGTCAGACAGAACTTTGCTACTACCTTAAATATACAAGCACAAATACACAAAAATTTAAATCTCCAAAAAAGGAACGAAAAGACAAAATAAAAACATCCACACTAAATTATTTCTCTTTTATAAACATAAAAGATAAAAACAATATATTTTAGAGGGGGGAGGGATAAAAGTCCTGTGTTGCTCCTTGGTCTGTAGCTTTTCAGTATTGGTAGAAAATAAAAAAGTAACAATTGAAATGAAGGCGTTTAATACAAATTAAAAAACATTCTAGGGAAATATATACTGTATAAAAACTCTTAAAATGTGTAACTGTGTGTATGTGCATGTGTGTGTGTGTGTGTGTGTGTGTGTGTGTGTGTGTGTGTGTGTGTTGTAAATGCTCTCTGTTTGAAAGACTGCATCCGTTGTAGTCTAATCAGAGATGGCTCTGGCACTAGGGGACTCAAAATCCTTCAATCATTTATGTTTATTTGTTTGTGTGTGTGTTTATGTGTGATGTTTCCCTAGTGCCACATTTCAGCTCTCCTATTAGTGTGTGAATTTCAATGGTTTTTATAGACGGACTCTAAATTCTGGTCTGTCTGCTTCGGCAAAGCCACAAAGACTCTTTTCGCTCCTCACACATTTCACACACGCGCGCACACATATACTCTATTAACAAACATTACGAGTGACTTGTGCGTCAACAGAGCAGACCAGAATTGAGAGGCATGTTTAGAGGACGGGTGGACAAGTGGTCCCTAAGCGACTCGCCACCATCTCGAAGCCCCGATGCCGCCATCCCCTCCGCTCCGCCCCGCCCCGCCCCTTCCTACATGTGAACTTCAGTGTGAATAGTTTAATGTGCACAGTTCTCCCCTGGATTTAATCCCTGCGCCTCCTCGGTCACATCTACCCGGTCGCTGTCCGAACTGAAAATTAGCGAGAGCAGATGGGACGTTTTGAGTGTGAGATGAGGAAAAGGGGAGACAGAGGTGGGACACAGTGCCTAAATATGGGGAAGTCACAGCAAAGGCTCAGTGACATTGTCTGAGACATGCTGAGCCCCCCTCGGGCCACCTGTGTGATGAATCTGAGCTCTACAGTGATGTCTGGGTTGGTGAGCAGGCGATGTGACTGTTGCACTCGTGGCTGTCGGGTCGGAGGTCTGAGGGGTGGCAGAGAGGGGTTTGTGTTGAGGTTGCGGGGCTCTGGGCTCTACTGCGATGCCTGTGAGGTGGGGTTGTCGCTCTTGCTCTCCTGGCTGGAGGGGGCCTTGTTGTTCCAGGGCGAGTTGGAGCCAAGCGCCGGAGAGTTGTTGAAGCTGTCCTCGTCGTCGATGCCGTTGGCCGCGTCGAACTGCGTGTTCTCCAGCCGTGTGATCAGACGCTCGTCTTCGTCACCGAACTCCCCTCCCATCAGCGTGGGCTCTCCCACCACCATCACGTCCTGCGGAGATGCGAAACAGAAGTGGAGCAATCAATATGTTGTTTTAGTGGGGAGAAATGGGTGCATCAGCTGTCCTGTCAAAGAAGAGGGTGAACTGATCTCTTCTTGTGTACACGTATAACTTTACACTACGCCTCTACGGCTACTTTCACAAACCCAACCCCACCATGAAGCCTGTTGGTGCAGCCATGTTGTGGCGCTTCTGTTGATGCACATTTACTTTGCTTACACCAAACGTAGCATTTCATATCACAGACAACATGTTCATTTGGTCGCATTACACCCTGTTTCTTCCACTTATGGCCCAGACACACCAATCCAACATCAAAGAACTATGTTGATGAAGGCCGACTGTGTCGCCTCACATCGCCGGCAAGTTGCACTTGAACACAATGCAAAGACTACAGCCGACAGCCAGTTAGCACGTACGTTCTGCGCCTGCATGAGATGAAATAACTTTCCAGACAAGCAGGCGGCGGTAGTCTGTGTTCGTCATTCAAAAAGAGAAACCGGAAGACCGAGGACTGCGGATATACAAGCCGTTGTTATGATACGTACATGAAACAAAGCAGGGTTTGCCGACCATTTTCACACCACTCTCACTCACCAGGTAGCTTTATCCCAGAAGGCCATGTCATTGTGAAAATATCCGTGTATTGGAATGATCAGATGAAAAAAAAAAGAGAAGAGCCTTCTGTGTGTGTCCTCTTGACTTTACTTGTTAACTTGCTTTCCTCACATCCGTTTCTCTTCTTGCGCACTGATTTGCTTAAGCTGAACAGCCAATCAAAGTGATTTCTCCCACCGACGGGCTACGCAGCCAATTCAACATGCTTAATCGGCTGAAAAACCTCCAACACGGGCAAACTATAGTCCACGGCAAAAACTAGGCAGACAGACGCTCACCAACGGCCGACCGTCTTGGAGCTTGGAGTGTCAGGGCCTTCACAGGCACTGTATCCAATGCCTCTTAAATGTCCCTGTTTTCTTTCCCTTCATTAATACGTTGAGTTAAGTTTGCACAAATGTTTGTATATAATGTGCCTTTGTCTTTATTATGTAGTTTTTGCAGGAAATTGACCAGACAACTGTTGGCCCGTCATGATACAGGTCCCTAAATCACCTGTCGCACCTTGATAACAATCAGGTAATCTCCATTCAACTTATTTAACTTTTAAAAATTGGTTGCACAAGTGATGATTGATTTATAATTATTATGTAATGAATGTGTCATATGTTCCTATTTGTAGATATTTGTATATATTTGTATTTCACTTTACATAAATAAGTCCTGGGGGAATACTTATCAAAGGCACTTAATGTGCTGTGTCCTTCTTTGGTTGGCATTGTGATATGTTAACTTTCCTCAATGAATCAATGCAGCAGTTTATCTATGAACCATAATAATGTTTCTGTCTGAGGTGTAGTAGCAGAGTGCCGACACTAGATGGCAGCTAAGTACTCACTGGAACTTGGCTGGACAGAGGGAAGCCACTGCCTGGGCTCTTCTTTTTGTTGTTGTTGTTGTTATTAGTTCCTCCTCCTCCGCTGATGGTGCTGCCACCGGACATCTTACGCTTCCGCCGTTTGTTTGGCGCCTGTCTTGATGGCTCAGCTACAGAGAAGGGATGAAGAGTTACAGGTACATCTGCTGTGGGTTTTGGCGGTTGTGTGTTTGTGTGCCTTCATCTGTTCACCTACCTGGTGGTGCCACCATCCTCTGCCATTTCTGGAAGAGGCAGGTCTTGAGGCAGTCTCTGGGGCTGAGGCTGTATGTCTTGTGTCTGGACATCAGCTCCTGCATGGGCTCCAGAATCACACACAGCTGGAGGAGGGAACAGAAAGAGATGCAACAGTTTAGAGATAAGGCAGTGTTTAAGACCTATAGGGATGCTGCAATAGATCAAGCACCATCATTATCAGCTGGTGTTCAGCGTAAACAACTTCATCTTTGGACATGTAATTCTCAGATCGGAAACCCCGGTCAGAAAATACTGGAGGCAAACATATAAACACAACTCAAGTGAGACCACTTTCATCAATGACATGTAATTTTATATTAGCCAACGTGAGGTTGTGACTTATGCAGCGTCTGAACAAGAACACTGAACCTGTAGTTCCAGTTCAACATGTGCAGCCTTCTGTGTATGCTGGTAGAACACAAGATACACCCAACTAGGGCTGTCCTCGACTAAAGCCAAGTTCACACTACACAACTTTCAAAGTCGTCAGATCTCTGTACAGTTCACACTAGTGAACAACTTGCTGTCTTGTAATTAGGAGTCTTTAAGTCATTGTGGTTTTCACACTACATGACTGACCGGAGACAGGAGGTCACACTACAAGATCTTTCACCAGGAGGAATCCCCTACGTTTTGTCACGAAAACACACATGAGAAATACACAGTAAATGACGTGATACCGTACATGAGACACATTGCTGATGTTGGTGTTGGCACGTGTTCACAAAACAACCAATTTCCACACTCTTTCTACTATTTACTCCTTTAGGTGCAACAACAACTTTGCTCCTTGTTGCAAATGCAACACATACAGTAAGTTCCTGTTGTAAGAGGCGACCCCTCCTCCGTCAGGTTTCCCTTCAACCCTTGTTTCACGCTCTCATTGGCTGGAGCTTGTGACCAGAGTCCCCAACAGGTCCAGATATTTAGCATGCTAGATATCTGGAATGTTGCATTGCCTTGAGTCTTTGGACGGTTCACACATGACGTTCAAGCGCCGATTTGCAAGCAGTGAGCCAACGCTGATTTGCCTCTGATCTGGGGCTTTTTGTCTGGTAGCAGAAAATCATGGCTCAAGTTGTGTAGTGTGAACTATGCATAACACTCACACGATTTTTTGGACGAATCGATTAACTGATTTAATCGACAGATCTGTAAAACAGAGTTTCTCCACAAAGAATCACACAAAAGCACCACTTTAAATCTTGTGTTTACCAGAGATGTGCTCATTAGTTTCTTGGAAATAAGTCGTTCAGCGTAAAAACAGCATAAAAAAGACCCATCGACTTCCATCGAGAACTCTTAATCAGCCAAGACCAAAACGTCCGATTAGTCGACTAATCAGCTAAGAGGGGGCAACTGTACGCAAGAGACCACAATCATCAAAACACTGCTCTACAGTGCCACCATTGGTCAAAAACTCTCCACATAGTTCCTTCACTGCCTCAACGAAAAAAACATTGATAAAGCAGACCAACATATTCTGTCATTCTCAACAGTTACATTTATGCTGCAATTATCATTTGATATGTTTAAGTCAGGTGCAGCTATAATTGGAAGCCTGCAAGGTTTTTGTTTTCTTAAAAGCTCCTGTTACATTATGACTGGACCATAATCAAGACACAACAAAGAGAAAGCATTAAAGACCAGCGTCACTCTAAAGGTAAAATGTTGTGTGTGTGTTTTACGTACTCGGAGGTAGTTAAGGGTGGAGTTCGACAGGCCACATCTTGTTATGTTTTTGGACAGCTGGTCCAGCATCTGTGGGTCCTGGGCCTGAGGAATCAACAGTAGACACATTACAAAGCTGACACTCACACACATCATTATACACATCAGTGTATATATATGTATATAAGCTGTATCTTTATCCACTCACATGCATGGCCAGTATACTGCGGGGGATGAGTTCACGGTGTTGTCTGATGCTGAAGTGCCACGTCTTTATCCTCATCATGTCGTCAAACATGAACTCCAGGTACAAGCGCCCTTCTACACACACCTGCAGCAGTTCAAGGGACTCAGGTCAGTTTACAGTAGTTGAACTCTGGTAAAAGCTAGAGATGCACCGATTTAAAAGTCTGACTTGCCGGTTCCAATTTAAGCAGATTCCAATTTTATTTCTTTCTTAGAACAATAATTGACAGCATACACAAACATTTTTCTGACTTATCTTTCACGGAAAATTTAAATTAAAAATTGTATGTTCATAAGAAAACATTGACTATTAAAAAACAAAACTTCACCAAGTTACAGGACCTTTCCACTTTCACTCAAACAAATCACAAAATAAAAGTGCTCCAGGTTACTGGACAAATAACAAACTGGTAATAAATTGCAGAATATCCCACTTTTTCACGTGCAAAATATCTATACATCAACGATATCTGGCTTCTGGCTTAGACTTCGGCTTTACTCCAAAATGACCCTCCAAGGATGTATGCAACCACATGGTAGGGGGGAAAGTTAACAACCATTTAGACTAAACTTAAATTGGCCTTTTAAAACCTTTTTTGCACACAATTCGTTTCAAAATTGTTCATTGTTTTTGTGATATTGTGTACATCAAGCACCAGCTAAAAAGTTCCTATTTCTTAACAATTTGCAGGTGATTTTTTTAAAGTTTTTCTTACTTTTTACCTTCATTCGATAGTGATGTAAGTTAAGAAAGGGGGAGAGAGCCGATAACATGGAGCAAAGGGCAGCCGGTCTACCCGGTGAGCTACTGGGGCTCACCTTGCAAGTGATTTTTATTCTAAGTCGTATTAAATGACAGAAATAGCCACACATATTTACAAACAAGGGGCAGACACAATAATAGCTAGAGACGCTAACACACACCTGTGTGAACATGGGCTTTCCATTCTGGGTGACCATGGTGCACTGATCACAGTCGAGGGAGACAAAGTTATTGTGGAAGGACTCCTTGGGATGTTTCAGCACATAGTAGAGCTCAGTGGCACCGCCCTCGAATATACTCCGGAAGTACCTCGGAATCAACGTCCGGCCAATTGCTTCAGAGGAGGAGAGAAAACACAAGGAGCATGAGGCAGGAAGGAATTGGCAAGTTACAATAGCAATACAATAGCCGTTTCTTATTTCCCGATTTTGTGCCTCCTCGTCTCCTCGAGTCACTATTTATTATAATAGTATAGCACTTTTCATACAAACATCTGTAGTGCTTCACACAATAAAATATATAAAGGCTGTAATGTGTGTGTTAAAAAAACAACATCCGAAATCTGTTCATTTTTGTCACATTATGTCACGTTGTGAATTGTATTAGTAATAGTGTATATAGTCTATAAGTTGTCCTGAACACTGTTCTGCTCATCTGACAGAGATCATAAAATATAGCAGTGTAACAAAACAATGGACAGCTGATACAGCTGTGCCACATGTCATACTTATCATACACCCTGTGCATTGCCTCTGTGCACTGCCTGTTGGCTCCTGTGTCTGATCGGACTTGAAGCTGTTGTTGGCACTTACGCACGTTGTTTCCTCCTATCTAGATCCTTGCTTGTGTTGTACGAACTCTCATATGTACGTCGCTTTGGACAAAAGCGTCTTCTAAATGAAATTGTAGAATTAATTGATGTCGCCCTGAAATGACGGCGCCGAGGCAACAATGTCTCATTTGTTAAATGCCCGTTGCCTCGAGTCCTCTGTCCTCGCCTCCACTACTCGCATCTCCCGTGGGAGGGATTAAGACGCAAGGAAAGGAAGTGATGATGTACAAACTGGGAAATGGGAGACGCCTGACATGTACCAGTGGCTTTGTTTCTTACTGTAACGTTTTGGTCCGTCCTCCAGACAGAAAGTAATGGTCAACATGGCATCATCTTCAAAGAACTCTGTAGTAAATGCATCCCACCACAGGTTATCACACTCCTACAGGGTGTAGAGGGGAAGAATAATCAGTGACCAACACAATTACTGGATTGTATCTGAGCGTGTGTGTGTGTGTGTGTGTCTGTGTGCCTACGAACCTCTGTCCAGTTCTGTAGCCGTTTGTTGAGTTCAAATATTCTGTAGTCTGTCTGGTTGCCATATGGTGTGTGCCTCCTGGTCCATCATGGAAAGACAGAAGGAGGGAGAAACAAGTAGGACGGGTCGAGAACAGTTAGACTGTGGTATTATTAAAGATCCTGATTACAGCAACAATAAAGCTCTCACAGCTTCCATACTTTGAGCTGTTTCATTACCTAGTTTAGCCTTGTCACAGACTAAATACAAAATCTCTTTTAAAAGTGAGATAAGAGCTCAACTTCCCACAACCTTATCTTTACTTGTGTTATTATTGCCGTTTTCACACCAGCTGGAGATAATGGGAAACAATGCAGTCTTACCCTATTCCGGGCTCCAGGTATGTGGGAGGATACATTGGGGTGGGACTGGAGAAACGAGAGACAGAAAGATTATTACATTCAGCTATAGTGCTAATATGTCCTCCTCCAGGAGCTCGTCTGTCTTTACGACTCTGGGACGCAGGCCAAACATGGCACAAATTGGATGATACAAGGGGACAGTAAATAATAACACTTCTCAGATACACACACATGATGACACACACTGATTTGCTTACTGCAAGACCAGCTTTGATGCACAGCACACAATCCTGAAGAAGTATACCCTCTAACCTTACCGAGCCACACAAGTCAAGAAAAATTAATTTTAGCATTAAACATTAGTCTCAGTACAGCTGGTTCACAATTTTCACTCTAGTCGTAACTCAACAGGTATTTGCCTGGATAATGGCTTGCTAAAATGACACTGCACTAAAACAGATGGCCAACTGGATCAACCCTTTAATCATATGACATGAGATTGTGCCCTCTTTTGCTAAAATATCACCAATAACCCTTCTTGCATCCAGGGGTGTCCCCTAGAGAAGGTATTCTACCAGCATGTGCTGTATTCTGTATGCTATACATTAAAATTATATTAAGCACCTGTTCCAGGGTAGAGTATGAGTGTCCAGTCGGTGCACCTGACTGAACAAACAACACGACTTGGGCTATACCTGGATTTAAACTCAGGTTTCTAATAGGGGTGGGGTGGAGGGGGGGAATGATACAGCATAGTATCACAAAATTTTGCGTGGTAATATTGTATCGATATACGGACGTCAAGTATCAATGTTTTATTATATCAACTATGTAGCTCTTTGCAATCCGGCCACTATTCTGTCTTTCAGAGGTTGTAGCGGGCTCAGTCTTAAAGCTAGAGTGAAGATACTGGTATCAAATTAAACAAGATAACCTAAGCAATCGATTGGTACCAACCACATCATTAACTTGTTGGGAAGAATGCTAAACAACGCTCAAAAACAGAGTGAAACGGTATCTTATTAGATGAAACAGATGTTGACAAACTGCATGATTTGCAGTTGAAAAAAGGTAACAAATTGCAAAATATTTCAATCGCAATAAGATTGTATCGCGACTTAAAGGCAGGGTGGGCGATTTTGAAAAACTAGCAAGAGTACACTAGATTTTTAAAAATGATCCAGCCGAAAAAACGAGCCCAGTGTTACCAACTCTTTTCCAATGAAAGTATCTAGCAGCACTAACTCCAAAAGTTACTAAATCCAGCAAGAAAGTCGCCAAGTTGGGAACATTGACAGTTCTTCGCTTCAGGCCTCCCTCCAAAGCCACTCCCCCCACTATTATCACTATGAATGTACACATATCATAATGAATGTCAACAGCAAACATGGCTATTGTTAGTACTCACAGCTGTCACGCTAGCAGCTTGTGGAAGACTCTAGTGACGTGCAATGAGTGCACAGGGCGGGGTGCACGCAGGAAGACAGGTTGCCCGTCATTACATTCAGGCTAAATGAAATGATTAGACAGCCATCTTTACCAACCCTGCCTTTAAGTATCTTCATAATATCGTATCATGGGTCCTCTGGTGATTCCCACCCCTAGTTTCTAACTGGTAAAACAAGGTAGCTGTCCTGGAAACATCAAATCTGAACCAAACTATCCACTGAAACCAGCTTTGCAGCTTCTGAAAATTCTTGAGTGTTTGTTCAGAAAGTTTGTGAACCTCCTGAATAAATACAACCAGCAGTGACTGAAATTCAAATTCACAAAACAGCGCGGCTTGTTGTCACTAGCATCTAAACTACCTTAGATGCTACAGTCTGCCGATTGGCCAGACTACCAGCTGCCGAGCTGAATCAATTACCAGTGGATGTTCTCCAGACTAGCATATTGTTGAGGAAATTAAACTCATGATATTTGCAAGGCTATGTAAACATGGCATGCAATAATACAAGCACCTGTCGAAGATGTTTAAAGGCTGGAAGACTGAACTCCTCACCCAGAGCAGATACACAAAACACACAGAAAACACGGACATAAAACTCACCCCACGTCTCTGTCCAGCATGGTGCCGGGGTGGAAAGGGGGAAAAGTGCTACCGTTGGGGGGCTCCTTGGGGGAGTACAGCTTGAAGGACTTGGAGGAACAGCCTAGAAGAGAGGTGAGGAAAAATAAACAAAGAAAGAATGAACATTAATGTTGTGTTTAATTATAGGTTCAAACGTTACTTAGAATGTTAGATATTGTGCTTCCAGATAATGGCAAATGAAAATCCTGATGGTGCGACAGCTGATGAAACATGATTTATCTGGTAATAAATCTTGTATTTTTAAATCCACAAATGTAAGGATTGAGACCGCAAACCTTTAAACACATTGGGCATGTTGGCCCAGCTATAGATAAAGGCCTATAATATAAGCCGAAAAAGAAAGGACATAAATTAAAGAACACAAACAACGGTACCAGAAGTTTCTCCACCCTTGGGGATCACAGTGGTACTTCTAAATGACAGGTTTTCACTTTTGTCCCTTCCAAAGAATGACTATCATGTGAGGGTGAAGGCAAATGCGGCCTGAACTGGCCAGTATGGCCCAGTTTCAGTTGGCTGCACTCATTTACAGGTCATCATCCCCAGCAATACACCAATCTTGTTTCATGAAAACACAATGAAGAGGGAGCCTCCTGTAAACAACGCGCTCCTACAGAAACTGCTGCCCTCCCAACTACTCCCTCCAAAAATAACTATAAAATACCACAAACACAAACAGACCAATACTGACTCTATTCACACCCACGTACAAAACTGATGAATCTATCTCTCTCTCACACACACACAGCTCCAACACTTGTTCTACTCTAATTGCCAAGCTCTCCTATAAAGGCCATCCAGGCGTGCCGTCCTCTAGGTCATGACCCCGACCGTCACCATGGTGAAGCCCCGCCTCATTAATGTCTCTCTGTCTTGTCTCTGCATATTAAACGTATCTCTGACACTGCGTATGTTTGAAAGAGATATACAAAGACACAGACAGGCAAAGATAAGCCTTAATTGCATTAATAGGATGTTTTTAAGCAGGGGAAACTGTGATTTGAGAACAAAGTTGTGATGTCAAATATATATTTCTAGTATAAGGTAGGGCTGGACGATATGGAGAAAATCAAATATCACAATATTTTTTACCAAATACCTTGATATCGATATTACGATGATATTGTAGGGTTGACTATTGGTGCTTTAACAAAATACTTACACTATGAGATTTTTGATAAATAATCAGTAATGTGGATATAATGACTAAGTGGGTAAAGGCAAATAATAGAACAACTAGAACAGTCTGCAAAGTTCAGAAAATGACATCACTTTACTGTAATGCAGCCTTTACAATCAGGAAAAGACAACACTTAAGCCATATTACAATATCCAAAATCTAAAACAATATCTAGTCTCATATCACGATATAGATGTAATATCAATATATTGCCCAGCTGTAGTATAAGGTAAGACAAAAGTAAAACAGGCTCTCCTCTGTGAGAAGAGATTAAAAACTTTATATGGATCCACTATCAAAAGTGCTCTTGCTGTATTTTGGATGATGACTTTACAGAAACACAAACATGTAGATGTCAACAGACAGGCTGTAGTGAGATGGACAGACAGCTCAGTCCAACACTGAACTTCGGGGCCACACTAATACACATCAGGTTGTCGTTCCTAAATTATGTTCCTACCCATTTAAAACCAATCTTATCTTAAATAACAACAACGTATCTCTAAGGAGTTACATCTCTATTCTACTAGGTTCCCATTGTATGTATAACAGTAACCACATAGCCTGTCATAGCCCTTATAGACTTAAGGTAAATAAATAATAACACAAGAAGTTTCCAATGAAGAGGATCACAGATCTTCAAGAACAAGATGTGCACCATCTACACAGCAATAAAACGCCATACAACCTCCATCCATTAGAAACCCTGCCTTCACTTTGTGTAAAAACAAGTTGTTTACTGTGTGAGCCAGCACTTGCTATGCTATGGGCTTGGATGTACCACCAGAGGAAAACAAATGGGTTTGATAAATAAATAAATAATCGATGGTTATGTGTCCATTAGTTGTTGAGAGCTCCATTAGCTCCTCTCCTCTCCTGTTAGCGGTTAATGACAGGCAGTCACAATCACATCAGCTGGACTCCACTTCCTCCACTGGGAATCATGTTCCTCTCTCTCCCTTACACTGTATTACACCATATATATATATATATATACATAAACACACATTATATACATGCACATATCTTCCTGGATTGAAGTGATGGTCAGCCAACCCTTCAAAACAAATCTCAAATGTAGAGTAACATGGATGTAAACATATGATTTCATTTGAAATCCACAGACACAGGAAACAGGCACATCTGGCTGTAGATGTTTTGAATGTTGATGAATGTTTTTCGATGCCTTATGACTCTGTAATTATCTCTGTCTTCGTTTTCAATTGACGTGTTTGTTTTATGTCTGCAACCGTGTAACTGTGCTGTTGCCTATCTTGGCCAGGACACTCTTGAAAAAGAGATTTTTAATCTCAATGAGTTTTTACTCCTGGTTAAATAAAGGTTAAATAAAGACACAATAAAACATTCAGCTTTTGCAAAAGTCTCCTCTAAATGAGAGTAACCTGTAGTGGTTTTTGACTCCTGCCACCATGATTATTAGGGGGGACAGACAAGTAGCCTGTCCAAACAGGACAGCTATATTACTCTAAACCTACCTTAGCAAACTTTATAACAAAACAAACACGAATCCCAATGATTTTTCGTATTACACCGCACTTCTAGTAGCTTTTTCAACATCTGTGTAGCTCATAACTTTAACAGTGGAAGCACATATATTGATGCAAGTGCATGCCATGATATTTGCTAATTTGATATACTTAATTTAATCCCTAAAGGATAAAGATGCAGGGGAAACTGATTTGAGAACCAAATTGTGATGTCAAATATATATTTCTAGTATAAGGAAGGGCTGGACGATATGGAGAAAATCAAATATCACTACATTTGACGTGGAGTTGTCTGCTTACAAAGGCAATTAGCTGGAGAGGCAGCTAGCTCACAATGCTAACTGTTAGCTAGAGAATAATGCTAACTGTTAGCCACAGATGCTAACTGTTAGCTAGCTAGGCTAAAACGTTAAACAGGTGACATCAGGACACTTCGCCACAATAAAGCCAACCAGTACTCATTTTAACAAGCCACGCAGTCATGTACACGCAGACTAAACACAACTAACAACATATATTCAGCCACCACAACAAACACAGCCCTGCAGGCCTGCACGGTGAAGCTAACGTTAGCAACCAGAGACCAGTTAGTAACCATAGTGTTAGCCGTCATGGTAACGCCTGAGCGTTAAATCCCCTTTTACAACGAGAAAACACCGAAATAAGACGATAAACTACAACCACTACAGCTCAGTAAACACACATTTAATCACCACAACAGCTCGACATTTCTGTTTTCTGTGTTTGTTATTAAAGCGACCCCCTTTACCTGAGCAGAAGTCCAATCAGAGCAGTGGTGTTTACAGATCCGTGCTGATGAGAGACCGTGTGGACGCTCCGCTCCGCTCCGTGCGTAAAGACGGATAGGCCCGCTGCTGGACGCGACGTACAACACAATAATACGTCCTCTCTCTCTCTGAACAGGATCAATGAAATCTCCTCAAACCGCGAGACTGGAAACGGCCTAATTTTGCGGGAGTCGGTCGGTTATGTTTTGTCCCGCATGAGGCCTTGTTAGTGGGCTGAAGCCTGCTGTGGGTTTACATACGGACCCAGATGAGCCCTTTGTTCACGGGAGGACATGAACAATAGCTGTAGGCCCTCCTCCTCCTCTCCCTCCGCAATGCATTTGCTCCTCTCTCCTCTCTGCCCAGCACCGCCAGCCAACCTCTCCCTCTCCCACTACTCCTCCTCCTCCTCCTCCTCCTCTTCCTCCCCCCACTAATGCACAACTGCACATGAAGGTTGTCTGCTAAGCATTTTTTTCCTCTCTCTTCCTTCCTCCTCCACTACATCCCCATCTCCTTCCTTGTAACTGACACAGATGAGAATTGGCCTAATGTGTGTGTGTGTGGAAATAAACATCATGCTGACTGCAAAGTGGTTTTCATGTTTTGCCTAATTAGTGCACATCAGCTTTGCATGCTGCAAAACAACTGAACTGAGAGCAGTGACAAGCCAAGCCAATCATGAGAAATTCTATGAATCAGCCTATCATAATAATATATTAAGGCTGCACTGTAAACAATTGCTGTTAATTTACAGCAGGATTACAACAGTATTAACCTGTTATTGCTAAAAACAGTGCTTTACTGTTAATACAAAAGAAAGACCTGTTAAATTACGCTCATAGGCCGTTTTTTAATTGAACTATAATGCATTCTTAAAAAACAGCACTTTACTGCTGATCAACTGTCTAAAGTATCATCAGTAACAGCTTCATGCAGTATTGATCATGAGAAATTCTATGAATTAGCCCTATCATAATAACATATTAAAGGTCCCATATTGTAAAAAGTGAGATTTTCATGTCTTTTACATTATAAAGCAGGTTTAAGTGCTTTATAAATTCTGTTAAACTATCAAAACGCTTAATATACGGAGAAATACACACAGCCGTATTCAGAAATTGTGCATTTGAAACAAGCCGTTTGGATTTCTGTCCATTTGTGATGTCACAAATATACAATACTTAGACCATCACAGCGTTTTAAACGTAAACATTCTAAATGTGTCCCAGTTTATTTCCTGTTGCAGTGTATGTGAATAACACCAGCTGACAGGAAGTAGACATGGACCCAAGCTGTTGCATAGCAACGCAATTCCTTTGCAATTCCCTTGAAATACACTAAAACGGAGCGTTTCAGACAGACGGTGAATACAGGTATATTCAGGCAGACAGTATGAGAAAAATAAAGGGTTATTTGAATATTACAGCATGTAAACATGTTGTAGTAGAAACACAAAATACAAGTATGAACCTGAAAATGAGCATCATACGTGACCTTTAAGGCTGGCTAACACCATCGTCTCTGACCCCAAATTGTAAAACCATGTTTTGAACAGTGAATATTTTTTATTTATTTTATTTATTTAACGTTTATTTAACCAGGTTAGTCCCATTGAGATTAAGAACCTCTTTCCCAAGGGAGACCTCGCCAAGACGGCCAGCAGCAAGAACACAAAGTTGCAGACACAAATAGAGACAAAATACAATTTACAAACACTAAAAGCACTAAAATTTGCATTAAAAGAGAACTACAAAAGACAAATGGGGGGACAAAAAGGAACTTTTCTTGGAGTCAGCTGTATAACAAGGGGGCTAAAAACATTGGCATGCCATAGAGTCTGCTTCTAAAGCCTTCATTTTAGATTTGAAAATATTTAATGATACCAGCTCCTTGATATTTAGGTCATTTTGGAGCAAATTCCAGGCTGAGGGTGCAGAATATGCAAAAGCCCTTTACCCGATTTTTGTCCGAGCTTTAGGGACAGAGAGCACAAAGAGGTCCTGTGAACGCAGTGAATACTGTCCACAATTTTTTTGCGTAATAAAAACACTTAAGTATTGTGGGAGCAGACCCAGAATCACCTTATATATAAGGATGTACCAATGGGAGAGCCTACATGTTGCCAGTGCAGGCCATCCCACCCGAGAGTACAACAATATGAATTGTTACCATCAAATCGGAGATACAGGGTTCCACGATTTAATAAGGTTAGACTGAAGCACTCTTTTGTACACCAGTCAATCCTAAAATTAAATATGGAGCCTAATCCCAGATCAAATGTACGTTGAAGGGCCCTGAATATCGTCTTCTGTGATTGTAATGTTTAAATGTACGTACCCTTGTTTTTGTCTTTGTCCTTTTTGTGATGTTGCAAATGGAGCTGCTGTTACGCAAAACAAATTTCAGACCTGTCTGACAATAAAGTATTATCGTATCGTATCATATATGCATTATACACTACGGGTCCATGCAGGATGATGCATGTATAACAGCTGATGCAGCAGCCTGATCTGTCAAAAGTAGATTAAGATCCAACAAATTAACTTTCATCTACGGGATAACAGACTTGGGGTTGTTTACAATTAATTGTGTCTTTGAGTTTGCACACTGAACTGTCTCCAAGGTAGACCAGTAAATCCATTACCATTGGGAATCTCTCTCCCTCTCTCTCTCTGCATACACACACAAACACACAAACACACACACAAACACACAGGAAGCACTAAGCCAAAAGGAGAATCCCATAGGCCGCTAAATCTGCTTAAATCGCCTCAAATTATAATCAGATATTCAGATCACAGCCAGCGAGGACTCACCCATATGGCCAACGTTGGGATATAAAAAGAACAAGTAGTGTTAGGTCAGTAGTTTTTCATATATTGATGCAAGTGCATGTCATGATATTTGCTAATTTGATATACTTTAATTTATCACTAAAGGATGACTGGGACATTTTTGACAGGTGATCCCGTATCAATATTGAAAAATGCTTTCCTTTCAAACAGGGAAGTGCTCTCCCTCGCCTCAATTATTTAGGGACGTTGCAGCCACCAGCACGAGCGTGGTTCTGATTTATACACTACCCATGTACACCGGGAGTGAAAACACAATGTTTCATTAATGATTTATTCACAAATTAAGCTGCTCATGGGAGCCGCTCTGTGGACACAGTTAACAGGCTTTCACAGAGGCTGCTGTGCATCTGAACACCGGCGCTGATAGCTAATACAACATAATTTAACATTATTTTGGTTCAAGTTGAATTATTTTTGAGAGGCACAATTTTAAAAGGGATAGTTCGGGTGTTTTGAAGTGGGGTTGTATGAAGTACTTATAGTCAGTGTATTATCTACAGTAGATGACGGTCAGCACATCCTCAGTTTGGAGAAACAGACAGGAGCACCGGCGCCGCAGCAAAGCAATATAGTGCTGTGGACGGGGAGGGCAGAAAAATGTATTTTAACCACCTAAAAGAAAGACTCATCTAAAAAAAAAAAATCAATATCCATTTAAGTGTACACTATATTTAGAATATATTTTCGACGTCAAACTGAATTTAAAGTGAAATGTACCTATACTGCTTTGAAGAGAGCATAGATAAGTTTCACTTTCAGTTCAGTTCCCCATCAGAAAGGAAAAAGAAAGGGCTGTCTGACGGCAAGATAACAGATATTGTTTCTTTAAGGTGGCTAAAATTTGTTTTTCTGCCGTCCCCGTCCACAGCAGTACATTGCTTTGCTCCGGTGCCGGTAACTCCTGTCTGTTTCTCCAAACTGGGGGGGTGCCAACCGTCATCTACTGTAGGTAATACACTGACTTTGGATAAGTAACTCAAAACACCCCAAACTATCCTTTTAAAATAATGTGACCCATAGATAAGGGTGTACTGTAACAACTTTTAAAAATGTATTTTATAGAGGAGTGCTCAGATTCATTTCAGTTTGCAGGGTGCACTTCAAGGTGTTACAGCAGACAAATTATTGTGAGCATTACATATTGGATTTTGTTCCCACATACTTTACTGCAAAAGTGCAAATTCCATTATATATTCTTTACTTGAAAAGAAAAAAAGCTGAGAAATTTTAATTAAAGTAAATACTTCAGCGGTATTAACGCAATATGATCAACAGAATGACACTGATTTGAATTATCATCCATGTAATTATTTAATCCATCAGTCAAACATTAATTTCCACCCCTACTATGTCACTCCTATATCCGCAGTGACTACTCCTCTCCCTACTGTTTAATTACGGGTCTCAAACCATTTTCTCCATCGTCTCTGATATTCGGACATATCTGAGAAGGTGAAGCCAGGTATAATGATTGTTCATTGTATGTTTTCTAGGGCATTCCACCTTAATGCAATAATAATGCGTTAATGCAAAATAATTTTAGTGCCACTAATTTCTTTAACGCATTAACGCAATTGATGTTTCGGAGGTTGTAGCGGGCTCAGTTTCAAAGCTAGAAACTAGAAAACCTAAGAAATCCATTGGTACTAACCATGTCAACGCTACAAACTCACGCTACATTTTGGCAAGGAAAAACTGTCATGGCCATTTTCAAAGGGGTCCCTTGACCTCTGACCTCAAGATATGCTAATGAAAATGGGTTCTATGGGTACTCACGAGTCTCCTCTTTACAGACATGCCCACTTTATGATAATCCCATAGAGTTTGGGGCAAGTCATAGTCAAGTCATCACACTGACACACTGACAGCTGTTGTTGCCTGTTGGGCTGCAGTTTGCCATGTTATGATTTGAGCATATTTTTTTATGCTAAATGCAGTACCTGTGAGGGTTTCTGGACAATATTTGTCATTGTTTTGTGTTGTTTATTGATTTCCAATAATAAATATAAACATACATTAGCATAAAG
The DNA here is from genome assembly GCA_916701665.1 of Sebastiscus tertius. Lineage (NCBI taxonomy): Eukaryota > Metazoa > Chordata > Actinopteri > Perciformes > Sebastidae > Sebastiscus > Sebastiscus tertius. Next base: position 25,458 of record CAKAOH010006901.1, read on the forward strand.
CAGCATATTTGTCCACTCCCATGTTGATAAGAGTATTAAATACTTGACAAATCTTCCTTTAAGGTACATTTTGAACAGATACAAAAATCTGTGATTAATCGCGATTGACTATTTTAATCGATTGACAGCCCTAATTTTTCTTTTATAACTACGTATGATCACTTTCTGCATTTTCATAACAGAGGCTGTCGCTTTATATCTGAAATATTTGCAGATCTTTTCTGTCTGGACATACAGTCTCAGAACATAACTCCCTGACAAAATGAAGACGCCAACTCAAATGCAGACCTCTTTTTCAGACTCCCGTGTTGGAAGAAATCTTGAGTATGGTGAAGAGCAGTGTCTCTCAGAACCAGACATGTAGAGAGGATAAGCTGCGCTGAGGCCCGTCTCTCACCCGACCAGCAACAAAGATGCTCGGGCTGAGTTTATGTACATTGGTTTGACCATGGTAAGCTTGTGACATGAGCACTTCACAGCTCGCGAGGCTCCTGTCAGTCTTTTGGCAGCATCTTTGTGTGTCTAGTACCAGGGGGAGGTGTAGTCAGCAGTAGCTTAGAGTGTCTGCTGTGGGTGACTTATGTGGATTTGCCTATCTTACATTCGCTGGCCCCTGTAGCCATGGCAACATGAGCAGTCAATGCTGTCACAACCGGAGCGAAGCTAAGAACCATCCATGGAAATGGACACACAAGGGTTAATCCTGTGTGTGTGTGTCTCCAAAGCTTGCCCATTGAAATGGTACATGACGGGGTTAATCCTCACTGCATGGTGTGTGTGTTTGTGTGTGTGTGTGTGTGTGTGTTTGGGGG
>CAKAOH010006907.1:2697-25554 GCA_916701665.1 Sebastiscus tertius
TATTAGGCAGCAAGTGAACATTTTGAACTTTGAACTTTGTGTTGGAAGCAGAAAAAAATGGGCAAGCGTAAGGATGTGAGCGACTTTGACAAGGGACAAATTGTGATGGCTAGACGACTGCGTCAGAGCATCTCCAGAACTGCAGCTCTTGTGCGATGTTCCCGGTCTGCAGTGGTCAGGACCGACCAAAAGTGGTCCAAGGAAGGAAAACCGTTGAACCGGCGACAGGGTTTAGACCCGAGGCTCATTGATGCACGTGGGGAGCGAAGGCTGGCCCGCGTTGTCCGATCCCATAGAAGAGCTACTGGAGCTCAAATTGCTGAAAAAGTTAATGCTGGTTCCAATAAAAAGGTGTCAGAACACACAGTGCATCACAGTTTGTTGCGTACGGGGCTGCGTAGCCGCAGACCGGTCAGGGTGCCCATGCTGACCTAATGTTATGGCTGATTGGTATCTATATATATATATATATATATAGATAGATAGATAGATATAATATATCTATCTATATATTTCAAATTTAGAATATTTGTTGATAGCCCTAATAGGGATGTATGTAGCTATGATGAAGCCAAATGTGTCAATAACAATAACCGATTAGACTCGTCTGTATGTGTATCATAAGTGTGAAGAGTTTGTGTGAGAAAAGGTCAGTCAAAACATTCCTTTCCAGACCTGCTGTGTGTGTCGTAACTCAAGATTTGATCAAATTAAGTTTACTGGTATATTTTTCAAAAATGAAAGGGTTCAGGCTTGTGCATTCTAGTTTCCGCAACAACTGCTGAATTAAAAAAAGGAGAACTAGAGTGATTACATTGTCCCTTGAATGGAGGCCAGCAGGATGAAGGTAATATGAGAGCAAGGAAGGCCCTAGGAGGATGTCCTAGTTAGCTACTGGACAAATCTCTTCAAATCCCAGCCTACTCAGACAAAAACCCTGTGCCATTTACCATAGACAGCTTAATCCACGTTAATCCATGTTAAAGTGGAGTGCTGGACTGGGTTTCATTATGGAAGTTTTCAGCTAACACAGTGGTCATATTGAGTTACCTGGCTGTCTGGTAGGCCTTACCATCACATTACTTTTAGCAAGATTGTTAAACACTGACTGCACCAAAGAGTCGCCTTGGTAGCCTAATGGATAATACCGCATAACAGCAACGTCCACAGTTCAACTCCAAGCTAAGTGACCTTTGTTGCATGTAATACCCCCCTCTCTCTCTCTCCACATGATTTATGTCTCTCTGTATACTGACTGTCAAACAAAGGCAAACATGTCAAAAATATCTTAAAGCAAAAAACATTACCAAAAATGATGAATGACACAATATGCCGATTAAGCTCAAACTACTACAAAATAAATATGCTTAGTCAAACCAGCATGTTCTCACCCACACCAGAGGAAACAATACCGTGGACCATGTTTACACAAACACTGGCAGCTGCAAAGCCCTCTTCTGCCCCCACTTTGGACAATTAATCCACATTTCTCTTCTTCTCATGCCAATTTTCTCCCATTAAAAAGGTCAAACCACAGGCTACAAAAGCAGGAGTGCCCCCATCATGTTTGAGGCCATGTTCCCAGATGACCGCAACACCTTTTATACTCTCTTTGATCAGAGGATCGACAACTCTCTTTACCCACAGCAGAGGTGAGAGGAACCCTGCTTAGAATGAGCTTGAGTAACAGCCGGGCCACTAGCAACCTAAGCAGTGCCGGCTACCTCACTAATTGCTGCGCCTCTCAAGTGTGTGGTGTCCACACTGGCGGCGTTTCTGTTGCTGCACTGCTACTGCCAGCCCTTTCTTTCTACATGGAGTTTGCCTTTCATAATGGCCATTTCATTATAAATGCCATTTATAATTATTTTAGACAGAAAAAGGTTACAAAGCGTGTGCTCATTTGTATTAATCCACAATTAAAAGCTGGAGCGGTGCAAGTCACTGCATTTTCCCCAACACTGTAAATATTTCAGAATAAAAGCTTTGTGTTAACAAATGAAGGAATTCGGTCCACAGAAAAAATGCAAGAGGGCTTTTATTTTGAAACTGAAACAGGAAGTGTTAACATTCCATTAAAAACACAACTATATACATTAGAACCAAGGCATCTTACATTTCTAATATATATAGAAAAAAAAACGTTAGTGGAGTCTTATAAAGTCTGCTCGCATTGGGATACGATCGATTTATTCTAAATTTGATAGAATTTGTCTTTTTTGATCCTCAAAGAATAAGTGAACTTTTCCATTTGAAATATTTACCAATCTTCCAACACAGGTGGTACTTGATTTAGCCACTTTCTAGTGATTGACTTTTTACTTGCCGCCAAAAGGGCTTCCAGTAGCTTTGTACTCCTCCTCTGTTTCAAAAACAAAACGCGGCCCAGATAAAGAGCCTCCAAGCTCAGGAATATTTTGAGGCTTAAATTCTGTGCTTAATGTTTTGTGAATGTCATTCCATATAAACTCAGTTTGGGACAGTCCCAAAATATATGGAAATGATTTGCCTCTACTGAGCCACACTGTCTCCAACACGTCAAATTTATATTCTTGTATTTGTCCTGGTGTGGGGTCTTTAAATATCTTTGAATATTTTTCCAGCAGTGTTTTCTCCAATCCATGGAATTGGTTGAGGACTATTGAAAACTGCAAATTTCTCCCCAAAACCTCCTCAGAAATCCCAATACCTGCTTCTTTTCCCCACTTTTCTTTAATGTACATGGTGTTTTCATTTTTAGCATAAAAGAGAGCATTGGACAATCTAGTAATGGATTATTTGGCAGTGAACCGAAGGCTGATTTCAGTATTTTAGAAAACTCAGATTCTGCCGTTGATAAGTCTGTAGGTCTGCACTTCTGACTGAAATAACAAGTGTCTCTTAGCACCCGGGTGAGAATAGTCACATAGTTTGCCTTTGTTGGATAAAATCAGTCTGATCTAAATGGAGGAGGTCAGGTAAGAGTCTTTCCAATCTGCAAGCTAAAATAGTCGTAAACAATTTGTAATCCAAATAATAAACATTGACAGGTTGATAGTAGCCACATTCTTGGTTGTCTTTATCAATCCTCCAAGAGGGTAGAATTTCTACTTTCTGTAAGATCCAGTGAAATGTGTGAAGTGATAATGGAGATAACTGTGACTTTAAAGACTTGTACCACTCTGTGGTAAAACCATCTGGGCCTGGGGACTTTCCGTCCTTTAATTTAGATGGCCGAGACCAATTCTTTTGCAGAAACTGGTTGTACTAAATTTTCACTCTGTGAGCTTGTGAGTATGGATAGTTCTAAAGAACTTAAGAAGGTGTTGATGTGGGTCTCATTGGAGGCTTGGTGTGGGGAGAATACAGCTCCCCGTGCAATGTTTCAAAGCACTTTTGTATTTTCTCTATTTTATTCCTATTCTCCGCTACCATGACCGCTGAATCCTCTCCAGAAGAAATTTCGGTTGTGTGATTACTTTTACCTGCAATCCCCGGTCCACTAGCTCTGACGTTGCCTCCTCCACCGTTTCGTAGGTTATTGTCCCATCATCATAAAAGACTCAGCTGAGCTGTGATACAGGGAATCATATGTTATTTTCCCTCCGTGCCACCACGTGTCCCCTCTGTCTGACTAGGATGATTTTGCAGTTTTTCCACGTGAAGCCTTTCTTTTGTCATGCGAGTTTAAGCATTTTCTTCGTTCAGTCTGAAACTGAGGAATCTGACTCGGATCGATCTGGGATGGGCACTCGCCGGAGGCTGCTATTGCCCGGTGAGCTCTTTCTATCTGTTGATCCTTCATGTCAAGAATGTCAAGGCTCTCTCTAAGCAGCTTCTCCATGAGGGGGATCACTGACCAGGGTCTGCCTTCAGCTCCTGCGGGTACACCGTACAGTATATCCTCACATTTTCCCTCCTTGAGCATCCCTCTTGACCTTTGAGCTTCGCCTGGAGCTGCTCTTGTAGTTTTAGCCTTTCTAATAATGCTTCTACTGCGTTTTGCAGCCTCTCCTCGTTCCCTACAATCCTTGCTTCGGCTTCATCTAACTTCAAATTAGTTGTTATCTGTTCTTTGTTGTCTTGCCTGAAATCACGTATCTCTCAGAGGATTAGAGTCAGGTTCACTTCCCCTTCCCTGCCATCCATTTTTTGCTTGCTTTTTACCCTTTACTTAGACGTCAACCTCGCCCTGTTACTAAATATAGTAAACATAAACCAGTACTTTTATTATTTCGACTTTGGGACAGACCTTTCCTTACACTGTCATTTGGTGGCCGGAACCGAAAGCGCCATTACTGACATTTCAAACATATCACTGTCACAGGAGAGTGTTCCCACCTGCTTTAAGAAAGCCACCATCATCCCTGTACCTGAAAAGTCTGCAGTGTGTAGTCTAAATGACTATCCCATTCTGATAAAGTGCTTTGAGAAACTGGTTCTCCAGCATGTCAAAGACAACATCCCTGCCAGCCTGGACCCTCACTAGTTTGCATTCCCGAGCCAACAGATCCACAGAGGATGTCATCTCCACTGCTCTCCACTCAGCCCTCACACACTGGAAATAACAGCAACTACATCAGAAGGTTGTTTGTGGATTTCAGCTCAGTATTTAACACTAATAATCATCCCCATGAAACTGGTTGTGAAGTTCAGCACTCTGGGCTTGGTTATCACACTCTGCAACAGGATATTGGACTTCCTCACAAACAGACCCCAGACAGTTAGGTGCGGCCACACTTCCTCCACTGCTGAACATTATAGCCTCCGAGGGCTGTGTGCTCAGCCCCCTCTTGTTCACCCTATACACCCACAACTGCAACCCTCGAAATAGAGAGAACTCTGCTCTGCATCACCATCATTGTCTGGATTTCAAACAACAATGACATCATATCGGAAGGAAATTAACAATCTTGCAGGGTGGTGCTTAGAAAACAAGCACCATGTTCTGGGCAGTTTTAATCAGTTGATTAAAACTGCCTAGAACATAATTAGTACCCATCTACCGAGAAACAGCGATGGTCGGTGAGATGAGGCGCCCGCGCAGAGCCTAAAGGATAAAAGTAAAAGACTACAGTAGTGTAATGTTGGTTGCCCTTCGCGTTAACTATAAACTTGTAGTTACTGAATTAAAACTAGTTTCGGGATGTGGGCAAAGTAAGAGCACGGAGACAGCGTCTTCAGGATAACTGACAAACATAACAAACATGCTACATCATCTGATCATCATATCACTCTGCCAACCTTAACCACCACTAGATTACAGGCAAGGTGCACCATGTTATGTAGTTCCCAATCTAATTTAAGGAACAGACTACAATATATATAAATGTACTGTATGTAGTAACCATTAATTAACTTGTGTAGATTATTTCAATAAACCTGAGAAGGTAATCTATAAAATAGATCTTCACAAAAATAAATCTCATCTTACATTAGTCAATAATTATAATAGCCACAGCCTGTTCACCCTTCTGAAGTCTGGCAAGCGATACAGACGTAGCCGCTGGCGTAGACCCAGACTACAAAGCAGCTTATTTCCTCAGACTGTGGGAATCCTCAGCTCATTAGTAATGTCCATTGCACCTAGGGCTGGGCAATATGGCTTATAAATAATATCTTGATATTTTTAGACTATCGCGATATACAAACAGTTTGACCTATAATCGACAAATTATTGAGATTTATTACATCAGCATCATCATTACATCATGCAGCTTTTCTAGCCTTTATAGCACTGGTTTAGTGGCCCAGAACTGTCTCTGAGGAAACTCACAGACAAATTGCATGCATTGTTGAATGCATGCGTCTTCTCACGTGATGATACTCAACCAATCAAATCTGTGCATTCCGATAAGCATTGCGAGTGAGTGAGTGAAATACATACACACGGGAGAGACGAGACAAAAGACAGCAGTCGGAGAAAGAAGTGCTCTAAACAGAGAAAAACAGGAAGCGAAAAACAGAGCTTTTTATGCAGGGTGGACAGACTCCTAGATCTTCATTCTTCTCACGGGCACTTCAAAACCAGTTTGTCTCATATGTTCAGAGACCGTGGCGATTATTAAAAGTCTTTTTTTGAAGTGGAGGATCTTCCTCCCCCCCTTCCGACATCAGCAAACTTGATTTGGTGCTTCACTTCTCACTCCGGGCTGTGTGTCTGTGGAGGGAGGGAGAAAATTTAAAAAATTGCAATATTTATATTCGATTTTGGCAATATAGTTATTTACTACATCCCACGTAGCACAAGCCGCAATACATTGAGTATATTCTATATATCACCCACCCCTAGTTACACCCACCCGTCCCGTTATGAGAGCCATTCCGATTCGCCCAACATGCAAAAATATGCGTTAATCAACCGCACAAACCCAACCCAAACTTTACGCATTATAGTAGCACAATTGTCATGACTGAGGACCGAGACAAGAAGGACAGAGATGGACTGAACGCTGCTGAACGGTGTGTGTGTGTGTGTGTGCGTGTGTGTTTTAGACAGAAAGAGGGGAAGAGTAGCTGGAAGGTGATGAAATAGTAAAGTTTTTATCTTTTCAACTACATTTTAGTCAATATTCTTATTTCATATTTGATATCTTCACAGTGAGTGTTTAATGATGTTGGTGCCGTCAAGCCATCGTCATGTTTTAGTCATGGAAAAAAAGGTTGTTGACAAACTACGTATTTCGTCATAGTTTTTGTTAACGTTAACTTGTATGTAGTAGGGTGGGCATGTGTGAAAGGGATAGCTGATTGTGGTAAGGTGCAAAAAATTAAAGTAAAACAAAATAACACCAAATACAACTAAGAAGACTCTGAGGGGAGAAAGCACCGGATGGACTGGGGTAGCTGAGATTTATCGGCCTGGAAACACTGAGCTCAGGTGTTCCCAGTAGGCACTTATGACCTGATGGCTGTGGCTCAGGTCGTCCTTTAATCACCAGGTTGGTAATTCAATCCTTGGCTTCTCCTGTCCGCATGTCAAAGTGTTCTTGAGAAAAGAAACTGAACCCCAAATTATTCCCGATGGGCAGGCCAGCACTTTGCATGTCATCCATCATCGGTGTATGAATGTGTGTGAACAGCCCTGACTCCTAAAAATGATGTTCCCATACAACAAAACTTTATTGTGAATTACATTCCGAGGGAAACTTAGTTTGTCGAATTATGTTTGTTTTTGTTGTATCATGAATACGTTTCTAATGATAGTCCGCATAGAGAGGAGGTTGGGTTGGTGTTTTCTTTACTAAACCTAATCGAGTAGTGTTGTTGCCTAAACCTAACCAAGTCGTTGCATTTGTTTTGTTTTGTTTCAATTTGCAATGTTAACAATGTGGTGAACATTTTTTTAAATTGTGAGAGAATACGTTTCCCTCGAAACATAATTGAGAATTCAGCTTAGTTGAATGGGAACGTAATTTTGTAGGAGACATGGAGGCAAATATTCAAGACAAAGCTTTAGCAATGGGGAACAATAGCAGGAGTCACGTAAAGACAAAAGAGTCAGATTTCTAAGTATAGCCCCAGCCCTGCAATCTGTATGGAGCACTTTTTTACTATTGTGTAACCTAGAAGTTAGGGGGCTTTCAGACCGAATGCGTTTTTGAGCTGTGCTCGCCACTGGGGTCAGCGCACATTGCAGCACGTTCCGCCCAAAATTCAACCTTGGGTGCAGCACCCTGCGATATCAAGTTGTTTACCAGCTTGGAACTAATACTAATCAAGTGACTACAGCAGATATCAGTTTTATTATCAGGCAGTATCCACAAAATATTATCATTTACCACAACTTCTCACAGTTGCACCCTCAAGCTACGACCTTCCCTCCCGACCTTTGAAGAAAATCAGCCTTGTAAGTCCAAATCCGTAGTGTGTAATTAGAAGAAAGATGTTTTGACCGAACAGAGATGCTTGACAGTGCTAATCATGAGACTAGCCTTTGGCACTGAATCGTGTCCAAAGATGCTGAAAAGCTGGTTGGCGCTGGCTGCGACTCTGGTCATCAGCAGGGATTCCTGGCGCTTGTCACACAGAGTGAGATGAATGCATTAGCAATATAACTTTGTATTTTTGATCTTATGATAGTGGTGTATATCTCCATGGTAATTTAGGGTACGCGGCTCCGGGGCAGGTTCTGTTAAGGCAATTATATCCAAACAGATTGAAGCAACTCTAGGAAAATGGCATCAAAAATCATCAGGGTTCATTTACTCTCCTTATTCTCCACTTTTCCTCTGTGACTACACGTCTCAAGTGTTAAAGTGTAAAATGCACTAAGCCCTGCTTCCCTTAATTAGTGTTGCTATGCTGGTCAAGCTTTCCATTCTCACAGGGCACATACTGGCGTGCAGTTTACAATAACAGTGGCAGATTTACCACTTATACTTCTTTTCTTTAAACAATTGGTCTTTGATTTCAGACAAAGCAGGCTTCTCATTTCTAACTGGAAATCCTCAAATCTGCCGGCTGAAATAACTGTAGCTGGAAGATTTATAGAGTGCTGCAGGGATGAAGTATTTTTGTCGGCCGACCCGGAAGTTAGCATCGCCCTGGTTCCCTCAAAGAAACGCGATGGGATTTTTCCATTGGATTTTGGATTATTGCAGAAAATAAGCTCTGTGGCAAACAGTCCATGATACATACACGTTTTGTTCAGCAAGATAACCTTCACAAATGGACACCACTTTTCTGATTTTTGAACTGTAAATGCAATAAGCAGGAGTAAAAAAGCTAACATCACGCTATAAAGTAACTACACAGTCACATGAATATAAACACAACGAGGCTGTAAAGGTGGACGTGTTCGTTGTAATGATATTTAATTTAGTCCGTGGGCCCAAACCAAAAAAAATCACTTATTGTACCATCTGTGGTGGCAACGTCTAGTAATCCTCTATGTGTGTGGGACATATTCTTATATGATTACCTTTGCAGAGTGGCAGCTTAGTCATAGTTAACATGACCTTTATACCCATACCCTGTGACAGGCGTCCAGAACGATGAAATGAGCATTATTACCGAGAAACTATAGACCAAAGCCAGTAAAGGTCGCAAACTGGTCTTTCTACATTTGTTTTATACACAATGGAAATACAGAATAATAAGGAATACCATTAGTCCTTGGGCCAGACCACATATCGGTACCACCAAAGAAGGCAAAACTTCAATGGTGCCATTTTATTTGTTACACCAACAGAAGTAAAATAATATATGATAACCTTTCTAAATGAGCAGCTGTTTAATTTTTCAATTAATTTTTTACTAAATGGATGTTTATGGTGTTAGATTTATGTTGCGAGCATGGTAAAACATGCTCACAAGCAAATTGTTATATCACACGCACAGATAATAACTGCCACTTGCACAATATAAGTCCTCACGCACTAATTCAACAACCAAGAGTTGTACAGGCAGCTGCGAGTGAGAGAAAAAAGAAATGATTAAAACATAGAATTTGCTCATGAGCATGTTTTATCTACATATGGCCTCTGCAGGAATATAAACCAAAATATGGCATTTCAAAGAATATTTTTACCTTCAACTAAGGAGCTTTATATCCTCGTCTAAAAAACCATGCATTGGATACACTTGTCATTTCCTCATTAGAAGTAGCGATCATAGGACATTGTTATGATAAATGTTTAATTTCATCTTTGTATGACTTGCTGGTGTCTGGGTCTGGTGAATCCTCAGAATCTAATCCGAGACTGTGGAAGGAAGATATAGGTGATGAAATATGTTTAGAAGACTGGAGTAAGGCATGTAATAAGGCTCAGAGGCAGACAGTCAACAGTAGCTTGAAACTTTCACTGTAAAAGTTGCTGATGCGTACTTACATAACTCCTGTTATATTGCATATCAAATTTAATGATAACAATCCTGATACTTGTATCAAATGTAATGAGGCAAGAGAGACACTGTACCACTGTATTTGGGAATGTGTGAAAATGAAAATCCTTTTGGCAAGATATTATCAATATGATCTCAAAGAAAATACCAGTGGATCCTAAGCTTTTTATTCTGGGTATATATCCTACCAATCCACACCTACAGAGCAAAGAGTTTAGATTCGTAGACGTGTATATTACAGGCTAAACTTACTATGAACTAATTAAACTTAATTGGAAATGTTGATTGGACAATAATCTGAATGTGGATTAAAGAAATGGTATCAAACATGTCAGTGGTAAAGCAGACATATTTTGTAAACAAAATGTTTTGGGTGATATTTGGAGAACAAGACGTACTTTGAGTGAGTAGGATAGCATTATGATCTTGTACATTGATCTGAGAAACACCCTTTAATGTATTTATTTTATTATGTTATGTTTTATCAAGTTATTTTTTAAAATAATTTTTCAAATTTATTCTTTTTTTATGTCTTCACTGAGTTGATAGGGATGGGGTGATGGGAGGGAGAACGGGGTGAAAATATTTGCTGTGTTTTACATAACTGTTAATCACCGTACAATTTGATGCGATTTAGAAACTGAAAACTAATAAATATATTGTTAAAAAAAAACAAGACAGAGAGAGGAGTACACCTCAGCATGAATGTACTAAACATTTATATGAAACATGTATAAAACTTGAAGATTATGTGTTCTCTATTATGTGATATACAATAAGTGTGTTTATGAAAGGGAAAGAGAATGTCTAAATGTTGTGCTCTATGAAATATTGCACCATGTGGAGACCAGATGGCATTTAAACAATCCTGCAATTACACATCTGATGTAATACTGGATTTTTCTAAAGTCATATCTTGTCAGAAGGTGGAGCAGATTATTGAGTGGCTCAATCTGGTTTGCAGATTATAATGATCTTATACATCATTAAGATGCTGTAGAATGTCTATTCAGGGCTTCCAACCCTCACCCATTGACCGTGAGACCCATGCAATTGACACTTTTTCTCTCTTTGCTCTCAAACAACAAATGTATAACTGATAACTTATGTATGTATATATGTAACCCAGGCATATTCAACTGGCGGCCGGCGGGCCAACTCCTGCCTGCCGATCAAGCCGATTAGTTCTGTTTACAAAACAAATACAATTTTAAACCTGAAAAAAAATATCATGTGACTAATGGACATTTTGTCACAATAAATCCTTTATTTTCTCACGCAGCGAAAAACTAATTCATAACTGATAATGTTGCAGCACGGAAACAGGACACTAAAGCCCCGATCAGACAGAGACGCAACGCTACAAGCGCAGCCGCTTCGAAAAACGCCCTTTGGCAAAAGGCATCGGACAAAACACTCTCAGGCATCAAAAACAAAAGGAATTGTTATTCCTATGCATGCTGCACACGCAGGCAGGACTCAGAGTGAGTTACTATGGTTACAGGGACGCTTTGTCGCTCTGAAACTTTCTTGCGATATTGACTGTTTTTGATGCATTCTTGGTTTTCATAGCACCTTCAATCTAACTAATCTAGAGTGAGGCAAGTGGCTGTTTCTGACTAAATCCAAGAGGTTAGGTGATGTAGAATTATGTATCTTCCCAAGTTTGCTCCCCCATTTTAAAATATAAGCCGGTGCCAATGGTTAGGAGCATAGATCTTTCTTATCCAATGTTTTGAAGAACAAAAATGTGTAATATCTGTAGTGTATATCAGAATATTACCCAATGAACACAAAATATCAAAAAAAAAAAAAAAAAAGGCATTGATTCATAAGGCCAGAGAGAGGTCGAGTGAGTAATTTTACCCTCGCCGAGAATAATAGCTTAGGGAAATGTCTGGCCCCCAGGCCCTTAGCTTTCTGAAAATGCGGCCCCCTGAACAATATAGTTGAATAGGCAGGCAGGTAACAGCAGTCAGTAGCAGGTAGCAGCCAGGTAAGAAGTAAATCCAAAAGACTGGTAACTGGAATTAATCAAGAAAGACAAAGCACTAAGGAAAAAAGATGGAACGCTTGACACCATGGTACGAAAACTGCCAGAGTGAAGAAAACACCATAGACTGTATATAAGAAGTGGACGTAGTCACTGTTATGTCACCCATTGGTTTGTGGACTGACGTTTTGAGGCCTCGAGTTCGGCATTTTGACCGTCGCCATCTTGGTTTTTGAAGTAAACACTAAGCAACAATGAATGAATGACATGAAACAAAGAAAAATGTAACCTAGGAGAAGGGCAGAACATAACAGTTGGTCGGTCGAGTTGGAGTTTCCCTATTGCTCTTTGAAAATGAATAAGCGTGACAGTTTTTCTGCTGATGACGTCTTTGCCTATCAATCATCTGATCCACTTCCTCAATACATACGCAGTTGTTACTCTCCCCACAAAGCTTGACCGAGAAAGCCTCATTTGAGAAATTTAGGACCTTTAAAATATCAGAATTGTTTGTGCCACTGATTAATTACTGTATACATTTATATTTTGGCTGTATATGTGTTTCAAACTCGGTGTTTCAATCCTATATTTGTCGAGTGATGATGCTCTCACAGAGCAGACAGGTGATTGTAAGATTGTCCATGACTAAATGCTGCAGCTCCTCACGACCCAAGTAAAGTTTCCGTGTCTTGCTTCCCAACTGCTGGCATGTTCATAATTGTCAGGAGATGCAACTATAGGTCTGGTCTATTTAACAAAGTAACACAAACCATTGCCTGTCCACTGTGCCTTGGCATGTGACTGAAATAGGACAAAAACACTTTAGATGTGTAATTTTTCCTATAAACTGATGCAAACGTTCTATTAAAGTGATGTATTGTTGTGTAGAATAGGTCAGATCTGGGGATACAAGTGAGCCAGCCAACATGGTTGTGCACTATTTCATCTTTACTGCAGAAACAAACCCGGGAAGAAATCTCACAAATACAGTCTGGAAAACATTTGAACACTTTAGTCATCTTCAAGCCATCCTGTGAGCTCTGGTCAGGTCTACTATGCCACTCTTTGTTTTGTACAACTCAAGCGCATCTGTTGGATGTGGGCAAAAAAAGAAAAGGAACATGAGACAAAGTGTGTGCTTTTAATCAGTGCTTAAACTGGACATATTGAGTGAGTTTTAAATGAAATGCAATATTTGTCACCAAGACCTAAGTTTAAGCAAAATATTATTTGAAAACAAATAAATCAAAAACTGCTATTCAGAGAACAAGGCTGGCAATTTTACTTATACCACAAGCAGTTAATCTTCAACAATCTCGTGTTATTCATCATGTCACCAATTTGCTTCCAGCCATCCTCTCTTTTCTTCATGTCACCGACCATGGCTGATTCTCTCTTCCTTTGAATATTCCTGTGAAAATAATCAAATTAATTTCATGTCCATATATAGTATTTTGTACACTCTGTGTTGACATCTTATTTTGAAAAGCAGACGTAAAGTTAGTCATATGTGTATCCTGTGCTGTTTCAATGTATTTAATGTTAGCACTACAATTTTAGCGGTGGCTGGTTGATGTAGAAACATCAGACGCTGGAGGACAGGATTTGACCTAGCTTGGCTGATCAAGTAAAAGACCGACACCGGAGCAAAGTAATACAGTGCTGTGGACGGGAACAGCAGAGAAACATATTTTAGCCACCTAAAACAAAGGCTGACCTAAAAAAAATTATATCCGTTTAAGTGTACGCTATATTTAGAATATTTTCCAACGGTGAACTGAACTGAAAGTGAAACGTATCTATACTTTTTTTTGTCATTTGAGCCTGCTGGCTTTAGAGAGAGCATAGATAAGTTTAACTTTCAGTTCAGTTCCCCATCAGAAAGGGCTGTCTGACGCAAGATAAAGGGGTGAAAATATTGTTGGTTGGAGGAACCATCTGTCAGTCAAACTCTTGCCGGAGCCAGCCGGGAGAAGAGTGAAAACATCTTTTCCATCGAGAAAAGCCTTCAATGCCGTTCTTCGCCCTTCCTTCGACGAAGAACTACTGTCCAGTTCTGACACACACACACCTATGACACGCCCATAGCTGCTAGTAGCTCCTCACAGGACACTGATTGGTCCGTGCTCTGTCTTGCCGGACACAAATGCATTACTTGAAGCCTGACGAGATGGATTTTCGCGTGATCTTGCGACATCGCGAGAATGCAGCTGCCAGGGGGCGTGACTAATAAACAAAATGAAAATGCAAAATACTTGCTTGCGAATATTATATGTTGAGGGCTTTGATTGTGAAAGGTAAGAACGGAAGGATTTCCATGTAAATATAGGCGTAACTCAACACGTTCCGCACAACGTGATTGGTTGATGCCTTTCTTCGTGGTGCGGAAGCTCAGAAAAGTCAACCTTGTTCAAGAAAAAAAAATACTTTGTAATATTCGCGTGTAAAACTATTCATGACAAAAACAACAGTTCGGGAAAATATATTGACCTGCGCAATAATCACATGAAAAAAATTCCCCCACTGTGTAATGACCTTTAAAGTTCCCAAGAAAAATGAGCTGGGAGTCTGGGTGTTTTCACTGGGTGACTCATTGACCATGATTATTGACTTGGCTTTTCACTTATAAATGTTTTTTTTTAATTGACAATTTGGCTGCTGAACTTTTTAAACATAATTCCTGGGGTTTGAGGAGTGTTGCCCCCACTTAGATGTGTATTTCCCTCAGGTTCCTCCATTTGACTGAATAAAGACTAGTAGTATTAACAATGGTGCCTTGTCAGAATTGTCCTGTCAGTAATGACCAAATGTGTAGAGAATGCAGAGTTTCTCTGTTTCTCTTCGAGAGGAGCCTTTTAAATTTGACTGTGTAAGATTTGTGTGACTATACGGGACTGTAAATTATTTTCCTTGTGTTTTATTTTCAGTGTGTTCCTTTGAGCCCGGAGGAATACACTGTTTTGAGTCATGCAGTCAACGGAAGTACATTTCAGCCCGCTATAGCCCCAAATAATAATGGTTTGAAATCCTCTGCTGACTGGTTTTACCCTATTTCCCCAAGGGGATTATAGTTCCTTTTCTGTTTATCAAACAACACTAAATGAGAGTTCTTCAAACATGTCCAAACATCTGGCCAATGCCGTAAAAAAGGGAGGATTAGAGGCCAGGTGGCCAGTACATCGATGTCTTTGTTGGTAGAGGCCAGCTGTGAGGGTGATGCGGAATGTTATTTTTTCCAAAAGACGTCATCTAAGTGGAAATTTATTGACTAGCAGTCAGTGAGCATTTGTGCAGTAAAGAAGTATTTTAGTTTTGTTTTGTTTTAGTCAAGATTTCGAATTTTAGTCTAATTTTAGTCAATGTAAGTTTTAGTCGTAAGTTTCTCAGACAGTTTCATGAAACTGTAATGGATTTTACTGAAGGATATTTCTCCTGGCTGTAAACATTCCAATGAGAGTAAGCATACCTTGAACTACTGTACAGTATGTGTTTAGGCTGAGAATGTGTTACTGACTTGCTGTACTTCTTCATATCAGACATCATTATTAGTAATCAGTTTATTAATGGGGTCTTCTGCTAAATTAGGGGTCACGTTTCACTCAGTAGAACTCTGATATAAAAAATCAGCTGTTGTAAAAATGTCTAAACTGCGTCGTTAAGGCAAACGAGCATTATATTATATTGCTATTATTTTTTTATCAATGTGTAGCTGATGTTGTCAGTGCGAGCCTCCCTTTGTGTGCAACAAGTGGGAGAGCAAACGGTTTTTGACCATAGTGAAAATGTTGTTTTTGAAAGGCTAAACACCAACAAATGTGGATTGAAGCAGAATATTTTGTTAGATAAAAACATGTTGTGAATTTATGAAATTAGCATAAGCAGGTCTAATGACAATGACAGCGAGTATGAGATACAGTCTGAAGTCACTAAGACCGCTGATGCCTTGGCTCCAGCTGAAATTAAACAAAAATGTTGAGCATTCATGATGTGTCTTTCTTTATATAGCCTTCCTATCAATTGTTTTTAAACTCAATAAATACAGACAATATTTGACCAGAATTTCTTCCATATGTCCGGGACATTGAAATATTCCAGGACTGGCACCAATTGAAACCCTGAATAGTACATTATAATCTTGTCTGTTAACGGTTAATGATCAGTTAATGAGGGTTGGCTATAGGTCAGAAAAGAAAAAACTAAATAAGCATCCTTTGTCCGCCCAAACAGAGCCAACTATTTTGTCTCGTCTTTACTCGTCAGGGCATAATAAAGAGAGATTTCGCCGTCATTTTTGTTTTTAATTTACGTTGTCGTAACAATGAATAAGTATCGACAAAATTAACACTGACCTCATGGTGGCACTAGAGATAAAGTGAAGGGATCACCAAAGTCAGTAGGATTCATCCCATAGAAATAGAATAGGAGTAAAACAGACATTTCTAATCAGATCAACGTGGCAGGATGGTCAGAGCGACGGCCATTTGTATGTGTACTGTTGCCATTGTGACCGTTGTAGCAGGTTAACTTCCGTATAAACCAATTTGCAGCAAGTCATGGACTCACTCAGGCCGGTGTGACGTGTAACACAACAGCGTCTGCGTCTAGTGTGTGTGTGTGTGTGTGTGTGTGTGTGTAGTTCCGCCATGCTGGCTGTCCCTTTTATAAGTAAGTAAGAAAGAAAGTATGAGTTGCCCTTAACAGCTACCTCTGCTGCCAGATTAGCAGCGGAGCAACACACTTTACAGCCCCACTTGTCACCACCAACTAGCAAGAACAAGAACAAAACAGTTCAATGTCCATTATACTCCTATTCTATTTCTATGATTCATCCTCTGGGCCCAGTATTTCAAAACGTTCAATCTTGATCAGAATTATCTGGATAGAATTAAATCTCAAAATTGGGTCCAAAATCGGGAAATGTGATCCTGATCCTACAAATTGAGATATGGATTTGGTAATCCAATCCTACCCAGAATCCAGATCAAATGTTTCCTATTGGTATTTCAAAACTCTGAGGTGGAGATTAGAATAGATTTGATGCCAAAAACCAGAATGATTCTGATCCCATTGTGGATCCAGCATGGATTTAAGGTGGATGTAGGGACATGTAGGACACATGGCACATATTTAATCATTCTTTTATCCAATGCTTGAAAAAACTCCAAGCAATAATTCTTGTCTGCATCATGCGTCATAATATCGCTGAAGAGCACAAGGCTCCTCATTGTGATGAAAGGGTTGATCATTCACACTCAAGTAGTTGGCCCTGACCTACCACTGGCAGCACAGCAACCATATGGACCAGAAGGACGGTCAATGAGAGATGCTCTAGTGTTTTACTTTGGGTCTTTTGATCAATAAAAACAATAGTATGCTTGACTTTTTTTTTTTATCAAGTTATTCAAAGTTGGCCCCTCCTCCGCGGCTCTATGTGGGTTACGGTTAAAAGCCAACCCCAGATTCATTCATTCATTCATTCAACCTTTATTTAAATCTTGAGGAATCATTGAGGGCATGCCATCATTTTCAATTATGTCTAGAGTACAATAAAACAGTATAAATACACACAAGAACATAATTAACGAGTTAACAAGGAGCAACCAGCCAGACAACAATAGAACACTGTTAAAAACAGTTACATTCAAGATCGGAGTCATTTGTAATCATGGATTTAAAATCCCCTATTGGAACAATTTTGTTTAGTTTTAATGTGTTTTGTAGACTGTTCCAAGTTTTTGCAGCACAAACACCAAAAGCAGTTTCTCCAGATTCAGTGTTTGCACGCGGGACTTCAAGCTTAAACCAATCACTTCAATATGGCCAATTTTTTAGGACGCGATGTATGGCAAGTTGCCATGAAGGGCTTTATAAATGAATAAAATTCAATGCCTATCCCGTCGTACTGTTAGAGATGCCCAACCAAGCTTTTCATACAAGATGCAATGATGAATAGAATAACTGTCATCTGTAATAAATCTTAGGGCGGAGTGATCAACTGAATCTAAGGGTTGGAGAGTGAGAGTGGAGTCAGAGGCGTATCTATAGATAACATCACCATAATCCAAGACAGACAAGAAATCTGCCTCAATTATTCACTTCCTACTGAACATAGGAAAATTAGCTCTGTGTCTGTACAAATATCCTTTTTTTTTTTTCTTTTTTTTTTTTGTCGTAGCTTGCTGAAAAGTGTATCGATGTGAAATTTAAACATTTTGGGTCCAGCCAGATACCAAGGTATTTATATTCTGAGACCCTGTCAATACTAAGTCCATTCAGAGTGGTAATATGCAAACTGTTGTCCACAATATTTTGGCTTTAAAGAATAACATATATTTAGTCTTCTTTTCATTCAGAACTAATTTCAGATAAAAAAGTGTATCTTACAATTTGTCAAAGGCTTGTTGTAGGATATCAGTGGCTGAGTGTGCTGTATCAGCAAAGCAATATAGAACTGTGTCATCCGCATAAATTTGTTAAGAAGGACATAATGTTAATATAAATTGTGAACAAGACAGGACCCAATGTAGACCCTTGTGGAACCCTCTTTGACAGTGGTAAAAGTACAGACTGATCATTTCCCAGAATCACACATTGCTGTCTATGAGACTGTAACTAGATTGTCTAGATCAACAAAGAGGGCAGCACAATATTTCCCCTTGTCAGTAGCAGATACAGTATCATTTATAACCAAAGTAATAGCAGTGACAGTAATATATTTAGCTCTGAAACCGGATGGATTTAGATTTAACACAGAATTTATTGAAAGGAATCATTTGAGCTGATTATTAACTAATGACTCATAGACTTTATCAAGACAGGACAGTTTGGAAATTGGCCGATAGTTATTAAGATTGTTTCTATCACCACCTTTGTGCAGCTGGACTACATAGGCAGTTTTCCAGACCTGAGGGATAACTCCAGTAGAAATGGAGAGATTAAAGAGATGTGTGATTTATTCAGCAAGAAATAGGGCATAGAGTTTGAAAGAATAAGGATCTAGTTTATCCTCCCCAGTTGCTTTCCTGGCTTTCAGGAAGCTGCAGTCGATAGCTTGTAGTTCCTCCCTAACAGCAGATATAGTGGAGGCCTGTAGGGTGAACAGAGAGGTATTATATATGGTTTAAGGAGGGCGCCTGAGCCAAAGGCTTACTATTAAGAGCAGATCCTGAGTATGCCATATTAAACTGATTCCCAGCCGCAACAAAGTGTGTGTTGAAAGCATAGCAAATCTCTGATGTCTTATTTACAAAGTAGTCATTGATCTTAACATAAGAAGGAATTGACACATATGATACTGCTTTCCAAAATTTGTACGGGTTTAAAGGAAATTATTTCTCGTTTTGGAACGAGCTTTGTCCGCTTGCCATTTCACCTCCTTATATTTACGTATTTGCGGCGCTGTATCTGCCATTTATGTAGATTCTTCTTGGATGCGTGCTTACGATCTGGCACCCGGTTGGTGCGTTTTTATTGAGGTTGACACTCACAAACGTCCCCAACACAGCAAAATGAAAAGAAAAGAGAAAATACAGGCAGAATGCAGGGTCTTTGCAGATACAGACACCACCACACACTTCTATTGGGTCATAAGTGATGATTGAGAGGGATTCTTATTGTATGAGTCTGTACATTGTTTTTTAGGAAAATCCTACTCATTGGGTCTTTAATGAAAAGTTGTATTACTCTGATCAACAGATTCTCTGATCCTGATTTTGTGGTATCTGGATCAGAATGATCCAATCTGAAAATTGTTTGAAAAACCTGGACAAAATCTACAAGATGAATTTTATCTGGGATAGCAAACTAAGATCAACACACTGCAGTCCAAACAACCAGGAATCTTCTGAATGTTCTCAATTAATTGCAAGTGGCAGGATAGGGTCCCCTAGTGCAATGACTGAATTCATTATTTGATGTGACCTGGGGAATTGGCTGAGCAAGCAAGTACGTGCACATTTTAGTGAGATGTTGTTAATTTCAAAATAATAACAATAAGGTTAATGATCATTGTAACAATGGTTATCATGATGATGGGTACTGATGGGTACTATTATTGTTACTGTTACCAGTAGTGGTATTATCGTTGTTATTATTATTGTTATTTATTTAACAACTCTTATCAGTGAAAACCTCCCTTAAACTTATTAATGACACCAGATTTATGTTATTTATAACATGGCTATGGAAATAATTTGTTTTTTGAAGTTAAACTCCCAGTAAACAACATGTAAACAATAAACATGGCCAAAACATTGAGACCACCTGAGTATATCCTTATTAATTGTATCATAAATGTTTTAGTGTATTTTCATCAAATGAAAATACACTAAAAGTTGTAGTTGTAGTCAAAGATAAGGTGAAGACATTCAGTTGCATCATTATTTATGGGATCGTTGTTATAATGGTCATATTGCCTTTAAAGTTTGGATTTTATACTAGACGAGGATAAAAAATCATGTTTTTCCTTTATTGCATCTGCATTTTCTCTAAATTCATTGCATATTCTGAACGCATTTTCTCTTTCTCTATATGTTTATACACTTGTTGGTTGTAGTGTCTGTTATTTGTTTCTCTCTGTTTGTTGTTCATCTTCAATATATAACGTGAACAAGAGGTCCATCCCAGAGAAATATGCAGGCACGCCATGCAGCACAACTTAAACTTAACATTGTAAACAGTACTAACTAACTCAAAAGTTTAAAAGTCAGAACAGTAGGGGCATTGGCTCACCGGCAAAGCATAGCAAAGTCCTTAGTCATCTCAGTTGAGTCATATGATCCCCAGCTTTTGCCTTTTACAAGGAACGCATCTTACGACTTCAGAACATCTAAAACTCAGAACCCAATGGATAAGTGACTAAACCACCTGCCTCTTATAATTCTTAAAAAAAGGTGTTGCTATTCTAATAAATGAAATGTATGTTCCATACAAAAACAAAAATGATTGTAGACCCAGATGGTGGCTTTGTTATTATTGATGGACTTAACAACAATAGACAATATTAATGATGGCAATCCTGAATTCTTTCACACAGTTTTCTCCCACTTTATGGAATTTTATGACTTAATAATCATAGTAGGTGGAGACTTCAGTACAATGCTCAACCCAAATCTAGACCAACACTGGAAATGATTTCAGAACCTTACACTCGCAGGGGAGAAAGTAGATTGAAGTTCTTGCCGGTACTACGACGCCAACCTTCGTTGCTTCATATTGTTCTACTCCCACCTCCAGCTGCATCCTTGAACACACATTCCACAGACATTAGAAACACTTGACATCATGTATAGCAAGTTATTTATTTAAATGGTGTAAATGCCACAAAATAATTTGTGAATGTCGACAAGGGTGAAAGTGGCTTGCGGCTCTGGCCGTGAGCTTTACAGCACCCCTCGTCCGGACCTCGCCGCTTCCTGAGGCTGTGAACTTAGTGCTCGCTGCACTTCCCGGCACGATTGTCGACCAGGGACGTACGAGAAACCTGCCTTGGTGGAGGTCTGCGCTCTCCGAGTTATATCTATTTTTGTTTGTTTGTCTTTTCATTTTGTTTTTGTTTGTTATGCTTTGCTTTGTCTATATTCCCGTTTCGGTCTATTCCTAGTATTGTATGTCACTACCCCTGTTTTGGGGGGGTGGGGGAGGGGAATTGAACAATCACAATGCAACAAACTCTCCATAAAAGATTTCATATTTCTGTCAGCGACAATAAATTATATAAATAATAAACACAACTGCTACAAGAACACAGTCATTGCCCCAAATCCGGAAGCTTTGGTGGAAAATCAGTAAACTCACCAATCACAGAAACTCACCATGTAAATCCACACCAATTTGGAACAATCCAGACTTTGTAATCAACAAGCACACTTTGTCCTTTAATTCATGGAAAATTAAAGGAATTACTCATTTCGAATTCCAGTTAGAAAACAGCACCGTATTAACCCTCCATGAACTAACCCAGAAGTTTGATTTCGCTCAAGAACATTTTTTACAAACTCAAAAACACACTCAGGAAAAAATGTATATCCCACATAATAACTTGCAACCACCACCATTAGTAAAAGAGCTATTTCAAATTTCAACATCCATGAAACCTTTGTCAAAATTATTCAGACTTCTCTTAAACCAAAGACCCCACCATAACCATCCCCACCACAAACTGGGAAAAAGATTTATCGATTCACATTGATGCAATCCTCTGGAAGCAGACTTGCAATAACATCTTCTTGATGACCAATGACACCAGATCACAGCTCATTGAATATAAAACCACACACAGAAGTCAACACAGATTGCACTTAAAGGGACTGTTTATAAGAATCAGAAATGCTTGTTAACAGCGACACCTGTGGCCGTGATGAAAGTCAGCGTCGGGCTCGCAATTGTGCTCGCTCTACATAGACATGAACGAGCAGCTAAAACCACAATATCACTCTATATTTCACCTGCTTGGCAGTAATGTTAGCTGACCAGACGAAGGTCTCTCCATGAATCACTGCTGATCCTAGTGTTGGCTTTTCCTGCTTCAGCCTCCGGGGCTGAAGCAGTTAGAGAAACGTTATCGCCTCCCGACTACGGCGATAACGTTTCTCGCCGCGGAGCCCCGTCACTTCACAAGTCACGGGAAACCTCTGTTGGTCTGGAGGAGCAGCTGCAGTTATTTCTGCACAAACGTCCACTGTACATTCACTAGATATTCACAGAGCTAAGAAGTCTTCTGCAGCGTGTAGTGTGCGCGCATGCATGTGAGGTGGAGCGAGGTGAGTGAAGGCAGGCAGGCAGAGGAGCAGAGGAGCAGAGACTCCGGCCCTGGAGACCAAAGCTACGGTCTCCCACACGTCCTTTGTTTGTGTTGGAGTCTCGTCTGAACAGTGTAGCCACACGCGGGCACGCATATGCTGCGAGCGCGCATATGCTGCGAGCGCGCATATGCTGCGAGCGCGCATATGCTGCGAGCGCGCATATGCTGCGAGCGCGCATATGCTGCGAGCGCGCATATGCTGCGAGCGCGCATATGCTGCGAGCGCGCATATGCTGCG